>JASSUY010038472.1:0-49559 GCA_032466535.1 Forpus xanthops | reverse complement strand
ATATCCTTGGGTGGCATGGTTTAGTGGGAGGCGTCCCTGCCTCTGTCAGGGGAGTTGGAACTAGATGATCTTAAGGTCCTTTCCAACCCTAACTATTCTATGATTCTATGATTATTTGAATTAACTAAATAAAGGTGATGAAATGTAGTTTTTAACCATGCCAGTTCTTTATGTCCTGTGGATGAGAGAAAAGCAGGATGGTCAGCAGAATTAGTTGCTACTGTGCCACATTTTGTGCTCCTCCTGATATATTTTCAGTTATATGAGATTGAGCGTTGTGGTGTAAGATAATATTGAAGCACTTTTTGGGGATTGGCAACATTTTTTGTGTACCAATTAGAAAAGAAAAAAGAGTGTATTTAGAATTATTCAGCTGTCTAGTGAGGTTATAGCTATACTGTGCTAAAAATATTTTTACAGTTGCAGTGATTATTGTTTGTACAATTACAGTGATCACTTACTATACTGATATGTTTATTGTAGTAATGACTAAGGACCTAGGATTAATTATTACCAAGATGAGTATTAATATATGTGCAGTAGTATGGTATATGCAATCTGATAGTATTTAGATTTTGGGAAAGCAGTATGGGCACAGGCTGGACAATAGAGTGGTTAAAAATGTAATCTCAGGGGGATATGGAATTGTCTTTATAAGAAAGGAATGAATTAAATCCGATACAGCATTGAGAGAGGCTAAGAAAAAAGAGCAGAGGTAGGAAGTATACAGAGCAATGAAGGTCAATGACAAAGATGAAGCAATCATAGTAGAGAAACCATGATCAGCATGGTTGGATATTCTTAAGTTATGCAGAGGTCCCTGTTTTGACTGCTCTTATTGTCTGCAGGGTCTAAGTGATACCTTCCGGTTGTCTCACTTCATGTGCAGAGGGAGGAGTGCAGCTTTTCTCCACCACTTGGAGTTCAATACTCTTTCCAATGCTAGGCATATGCGTAGAGGCAAATTGGTTAGGGATAACAAATTTTTCCTTTGTTTGTATCTCCATCACTTCATTGCAGCACCTTCCATTTTGATTCTTTTATTCTTGCTGAATGCTTCAATTTGCTGTAGTTGATTTGACCTTGCTCAACTATGTCCGCAATCTGAGGTTACATTTGGTTTAGTTACCTCTTCTATGTAGTTCACTAATACAAACTTTGCATGTGAAAAGGGTTGTATAGTTCAATTAAGTAAGTATTAAGGCAGAAAAAAGTGCATATTTTCAGCAGTTAATGGCTCCTAATGACTTGCTATTGTTATTTGTATAGTAACTAAAGTGTATTATTCAGAGTAATGAAAGGATTGCTCTGAGACTCCCCTTTGATGCATCAGGTATGTATATGTGCATGAGAATATGCCAGAGTACATGTATCTTTGATATTTAGATAAATTTCAAAATTTGCCTCGAGTGAACTAGTAGATACTTGATTACTAGATGCAACAAATATAGCAGTGTCACCTCAGATTACCACAAATATTTCTCATTTTTAACCTTAAATCTCTTGATTTGCTACTGTAGGAGTAAATATGTTTAACATTCCTATGAATGTGATTGAACAGTCCCCTTTGCTTGTCTCAATCAAGGGCTCCACTGTTTCTGTTTATTTAATTTCTGTTTCTAATCTAATTTTAGTTCTTTCTGACCATTTCCTTCCAGACTCTCCACTTCAGCCCTCCCCTGTCTGTTCAGATACAGCCAAACAACAAATATAGCAGTGTCACCTCAGATTACCACAAGTATGTATTTCTCATTTTTAATCTTAAATGTCTGTTTATATCGATACTTCCAGGCTATGTTCATTCTTCTGCCTCTGACAGATGAAGATAAAAGTGAGTCACTCCCACCCCCATCCCCTTAATACTTCAAAGCATCATAGCAAACCTCATTACAATGATTGATTTAGGGGATTATGGGCACTTTAAATTTTTAATTGTGCAAAAAGAAATGGTGTCATATACACATAATTCTCTTTTCCCTGTTTCTTTTTTTTTTTAGTTCCTTCAGCTGTTATTTATTCATCATTGTCTTCACTTAGGTATCTTTTGAACCCTTTAAGCTATGCCTACATCTTCCTATCATTTGGGGTGCTGAGGACAACAGATGCCTCTGTTGCTGCTGTGACGAATCAGCCTCTGTGACTGCTGCTTCTCATAGTGCCCAGCAGAGAAAGTTGTCTTAAATAGAATTGAAATCCTCTGTAAAACAAGTAAACTACCCCCCCAAAGCCACCACTATCAAACCCTAGTAGGAGGTGCTTCAAACTGAAACGCTATGTGGGAGAAGATATAAATATGGATATTATGAGTGGTGCTCCTAGCTCTGAAAAGGCTCTTGAGTATAAATTCTTCACCCCCTCTGGCCCTGTTGACAAGGGGCTACACTGCTTTTATGAGGGGCTTGTGGCTAGGACGGTTGACATGGGAGCAGTGAAATGGTGTAAGGTTGCCCTCTTCTGTTGTGACAAAGTAGGTTGTTTCCTGCGGACTGTTATTTGTACAGCATCTAAAATTCTCTTCCGTGAATGAAGAAAGGGTTACCTCTATGGTTCTGTCATTTTGAAACTGCCACGAGTAAAAGGACACGTTAAAGAAGGGGGACATAAGCAAGCAGACATTAACCCCATAGCTGAAAATACCACCTCTAACCAATGAGCTAACACAGAAGTCTGTGTGCACACACAGTCAGACTGAAAGTGGATGTTCCTCTTGTGCAGGATAAAAATGAGTTATTTGTGGGAGGCTTTTGATGAGGCAGCATCATGTTCTTTTCTGTGCCTCTCTTCTGCATCTTTATAGGAAACACTTTGCTGTGTGTTGGAATTACTGAGAATAAACTGACCCTTCTTGACAGGTCTGCTTCCTTACCACAGGACTGACAGGACACATTCAGTTCTGAATATTTGTACTGGGTGAAATAAAAGTGTTTCTTGTAAAAGGAGCAATTAGCTACTTGGATGGAACAAATGCTCTAGTGCAGAGAAAAGACAGACATTCAGTGCAAAGTTAAACCTTTCTACTTAAAAAGAGGGAAAATGGATTGTTTGGTGTCTTGCTGGCCAAACCCACTTTCCAATGTGTCTGAAGGAACATCAGAGGTGAGACAGTGATAAAATTAATAGAGGGCAAGTCACACACTTCATCTCCAGGCTGCTTTAAATTGATGCTTTATTCTATGACATAGTCTGATGGAGGTCATTGCTTCACTGAGCACTAGCAGTTCCTATCAACATAAGTAACAGTCAAGAGTGCTGTCTCTTGGTGTCTGGCTCTCTCCACTTTATGAACACTGGCTGTTCCAACGTTGGCCACTGGACCATTAAAAATTGTATTCTAAATAGGGAACAGGTACAAATATATGTATATATATAGATGCAGCCTTTTTCATTTGTTTTTTTTTCTTCTGCATATATTGAAGGTTTTACTTACATTACAATACAATACTATCGAGTGCTTGGTGAAGTTTCTGAAAGGTAAACAAACCATTTGACAACAAGGAAGAAGGATGAAGGCATCAGTACAAATGAGCTGCCAGCTAGGGCATGTCCAGACAGAGGTAGCAAGGAGGAAGGGGAAAGTACTAGGAGAACTGCGCTAGGGAACTACAGAAAACTGCTTGAGCCTGTGAAGTCCAACCTGATTCTCAGAGAAATTACCTTGATCTGTTTCATAGTATTCCATTGACTTCCCTGGTCGTCGTATTGGTTGTTCTCAGGAATGTCTTTTAACCCTGAGGCTTCCCTTTCTTTGACTCACAGGAGAAACAAAGATCCCTGGGAGGTTTTATTTATGCTTAAATACATAATAGGCTAGACAGTGAGTTTAATAGTGGAACAAATGTTTGACCGCAGTTGCCCAGGAGTGTTTCCATAGTCTCTTCAAGAGTGAGCCACAGGCACACCCAGCACCCTTTGTCTCTTCAGCCCATTCATGAGGAAACAAAACTAAAAATCCAAGCAGAAGGAGCAGACTGGCCTGTGACATTCTTGTTTGCTCCTTGAGCAGGGTATTCAGAGCACCAAAATCTTGGCTTTGTATTCTTAACTACCATGAAAAATACCCAAGGCTCAGACACAGATATCAGATTCTGGAGGAAAAGGAAACTTTTCAAACTTAGCTATGCAAAACCCCTGTGATTCTGTACCTGAGTTTACTTTGAGTTACATCCACTGACTTTGCTGGTGTTTGAGTCAACCTGCTAAATGGTATTTTTTGCCACAGAGAGTACATGACTACTATTGAGATGAGGGTCTTTTGGAGCCAGTGTAGGAAAATATCTGTACGCAACCCTGGGTATCTTCAGATTCACCTTTGCCTTTCAGTTCTCATAAAGACCTCACATGAAACTGAAGTGATTTAGTGTGGTGCAAAGAAGGCTTCTAGTATGAGCTGAATTTATAATTAATGTATCTATGAAATATTAAACAAACCATTAGTGTCTCTGAGCAGGATACACACATGAGCCCTTCAATCTCTGCTGGATCGTGTCTCTGTGGTAACATACTGGGCTCTGGCTTACTGAGAGTAAAGAAGCATAAATGAGCTGGAGACAGAGTATCAAAAAAATGTTTAAGTGGATAAATACCAAAAAGAGATTTAATACAGTGGCTATGTAAACAGTTTCAAGATTCTTACACTGAAGTTTGAAATAAAGCCATGTGCAGTGATAGCCACTTAATAATAAACATGGAGATCTTAGGGGATGATGAACAAAAGGGAGCATGCAAAAAAGCAGGACAGGGACTTCTTACAAGGGCGTGTAGTGATAGGGCAAGGGGGAATGGCCTCAAACTCTAACAAGGTAGATTTAGGTTGGTATGAGGAAGAAATTCTTTACAGTGGTGGTATTGAGAAACTGGAACAGATTGCCCTGAGATGTCGTGACTGCACCATCCCTGGCAGTGTTCAAGGCCAGGCTGGTGGTACTTTGAGCGTCCTGGTCTAGTGGAAGGCGGCCCTGCCTGTGGCAGAGGACTTGGAACTCTATGATCTTTAAGGTCCCTTCCAACTCAAACCATTCTATGATTTTAGGACATGGAAGCAGATTGTTGGCATATGAAACTGAAGGAGGAGAAAATTCTGTCTTTGTGTGCTCAGGTCAGAAGGTTGTTCCCTATAGGTCATGGATTATAGGTTGCCTAAGTGAAACCACAGAATGGAAGGAGAGTCAAGCAATGAGGAGATGATTGCATATTCACAAACTTCTGGACTCAACCTGCTGGGTGTCATGACAGAGATGCTATTCTTGGTGAATTGTGCAGCTCTGAGACACTCATGGTCCACTCCTCAGCTCCTGAGGAGCAAACTATGAATGACAATGGTGCATCTTTGTTGAGAGGTATTTGGCAGGGTGGTCTTCTCTGGTATGTTAGTTCATTGCAGACTATATTGGTTATGCTGAGTTGGTGTATTAAAATCATTGCTGCAGCCTCTGGTACCTATAGACTCATGTTTTTTTCTTAAATACAGGGGTATTATAGAGAAAGGTAATATAAGGAAATACCAACATGTGATCTGGGGCTACATTTCAGCTAGTTTGATGCCGACAGTTTGTGTGTACCAAAGCTGGCCGTTGCTGCATTGATTGTGTGTGTGCAGAGGGTAACGTGAAGTGACATTTTCCTGCCAGGGCCAAGGTCATTGCTAACAACGTTATAGCAGCCTCATGCATTTGTGTGTCAGCTTCTCCTCAGAACAAGTGCAAAGGTTTGAAAGATTAAGTTGGAAGGATTCAGAAAAAGAAGAGAGAGGATGGGAAAGCAATAATTGGGAATATTTGTAACAGTGCTGGAGAATGCTGAAAAAGAAATATCAATATTATTTAATATTTTAAAAATATTAGGGGGAAAGGAGCAAGAAATATGAACATGAACTATTATTCAGTGTTTTTCTCATATAAACTGGCCAAGAATCTATTCAAGGGACCACAGGAAGTTTCTCAACCTTTTTCTTTTTTTTTAATAGAGAACTAGAAGCTCATCAAATAAATGTAGTTCCACTGAAGTCTAGACTAAAGACACTGCACTGCCTGAGGGGATTAAGTGGAGAATTAAAAACATTTTGTGGTTTGTGCTGTTCCCAGAGACCAAAAGTAGGGACAGAGGAAAATGAGAGATGGTAAATGAGCCAAACTGAAAAAAAACCCCACCCCAAAACTGCAGAAAAAGATGACATTCCCGTGTCCAGCTAGAGGCCAACTGCAAATAACTGTGTTATGAAAAACAGAATACACAGAATTTACAAACGATCTAAAGTTCTTGCTTTTCTTCATAGAAATATAATTAGAAGAGTTTAATGCTCATTTAAGTAGCTATGAAATATTTAGTATTTGACTCAGTGAAAGCCTTTGAATTTATTAAAATTGTGTTTGGCAACTTGGAATGAGAACATGATGACTGATTCTGTAATACAATGTGATTCTTTAAATATTTTGATAGGCAAATCTGATCACTGTGTGGTTGGAGTGCAGAAGCTTATAGAGGTCACTAGTCTGGGATTTTAGGTAGGAAAATTCGCTTTTGGGTAGCAGTGCCTTAAACAGGCTTACTAACAACTCCTCAGGTCCTAGGTATAGATCAAGGTGACTTCAGATCAAGTTGTGTAATAATTATCAAACTTAACATTGATGCCTGTGATTTGGGTGTGAATGGCACTGCTGGCAGTATCAAGGTTTATTCTCAGCTATTTATTGTATGACATCGTTGTCATTAAAAAAATACATGTCAGGTTGTTTCTAAATCCCCACGTGATTCATTTGAGACAGAGGAATAAGGCAGAGGAACATAGATTTTCTGTGTTAGGATCTGGCAGTTTAGAGAACTTACTTTGGAAAGCACAGAGAGTTACTAGGAGAATGGACATGTCCTAAGGAACTTAATACAAAAGCCTCTCACTATCAGGGAATTATATTTAGAGGTTGTTGCCTGCAACAGAATCCCTTCTATTTAATTCCTCTCCAGCTGGACCTTGTGAAGTGATTCCTTAGCAAGGCTTGTAAAGCAGAGCATTGCACCAATAACATCTATTAGTCACAAACACATATGGGTGATGGTACCTACATCAGTCCGTGGGAACTCTGCAGCCAGCTAAGCTATGTTTGGCATTTGTCTGGCATTACAAAATCCCTTCACAGATGCTGAACATTAGGCGACCACTGAGACAAGAGTCTAAAGCATCTACAAATCCTAATGACAAAGCAAAATCCTCCTCGCATTCTTATCATTAGGCAGACTAAGTGGTACCATATGATGAACTTCTCTGAGGCCATTAGAAATCAAAATTTAGGAAAACAATTACTTTTGAGCCCTTCTTAAATGTTTACACATAAGTCATTAATAACGGAATCAAAAATTCTGGTTTAGTAGAAACAACAACTCCAGAAGACTGTTAGCTTTGAGAATAAATCTATGCTTATTTATTAGCACTTTAGGGGCTCGCAGAGCTATGTGTTACTGTTCTGCTCAGTGTGAGGAAGGGATGTACTCTGGTCTAATACCAGACTATATTAACCAAAGAACCTGTACATATTTAATTGTTGTTGATTGTTCTGTCTGTGATTATACTGAACTTTTGTATATACTAATAAAATAGAGTTAAAATGCAGACGATCTGCTAATATTACTGTTTTCTACAATAATGGTAATATGTACAAAGTAAATTTAAATACTGCCTAAAAAGTTTCAATTAGCAGAATGAGAGAAAAGCTTCAATTCTCCACTAGGTGTCACTCAATCTATTTATTTGGTTAAATGGACTCTGCAGCAGAGAATAGCAAAATGCAGATGCAGTGCTGCCCTAAAAATGAGATGCATATATATGTGTATATATATATATGTGAATACCAACAAGGAGTATTTTAAAAGAATGAAACTGAATGGATGACTTTTGTATTTAATTGTACCCCTGTCTTTTCTTGTTTGCATTACCATTTCTATTTGACAGCAGTCAGGAAAAAAAAACCACAAACTTCAAGGCTAATAGAAATGAGCCATGAGCAAGTAATTCCAGGGAAAGTGGAAGTCAGGAAGCAAGAGAATGGGTAGGCTGGCCCTTCCTATAAGGGCACTGCTTCATTATGTTGTGTCAGTCCTGAGCCTGCAGCAGGAGGAGTTGACCCTTTCAGGAATAGGATGCCTATCTCTTCTTGAAATGGAAAGGAGAATCCAGCACTTCTCAAGGAAGCTCTAAAAGCATCAATCCCTTGAACTACCATTTGCACTGAAATAAGACAGGACCTTTCACAGTGCAAGGCATGGTAAAATCCCTGAGAAGAATATTGAGAGTGGAGGAAGAGCACAAGAATGTTGAAGGGAGGACAGAAGAAAAGACAGATGCAGGGAGAGAACTGTATCAATATGGATTTGAAAAGGAAAGCCAGATGTGACTCCGCCTGATGGCCTTGATCTTGTGTTGCTTGCCATAATGGCAATTGAAGACATCCAACCACTTCTTGTGCCAGACTCTGCTAGACCTGGAGCTGCTGTGGAGAGGAGAGCATCCGAAGGGCATACAGGAAAGGAAAGAAAAATGATGGTGCAGAGCAAGATGCTTCGACCAAAGTGAGCCAGAGGTTGCTACAGAAAGCACAATAAGAAAACAAGCATGTAGAGGATTTTAATTCTGGCTTCATAAAACCCAGGGAGCCCGTCTCTTAAGTAAGGCTTGGTCCCAGATACACCATTTATAGTAACATTTCACGCATGCAGCTGCCCTGAACAGGTTACACTCACATGAGATGCAGCTTCTTATGTTGCCTACTGTGCCTCAGATAGATGCAAGAGTGTGTGTGAATCAGCACTGTTGATCTCTGAGTCTCTGTAAAACCACTACTCTGAGAGCTGCAGGATGATTCTCCACCCCAGCCAGGTGAATAGCAACCAGAAGTGATTTGATAGAATGAGAGTAATAGATAACTTTTGTATTTTAATTGTGCCTCTATATTTTCTGACAGGGTACCTAAGGGAGCAGTGATCTGAGAAAACTTGATCGATCACGAGCCATGAAGCAAAGGTCAGAGGTATCTGCTAAAAGAGAGCATCAGCTTCATGTTATCACTTACTTTATATCCCATATCCACCAGGGCTAAAGGCTAACTGTGCTCAGGCAAGATGAAGCTCTCACTGGAGGAGCTTGTGGGCAATGTCCATGAAGGTGGCAGGGGAGAAGGACTGGCTCCCCAGGCTGCCCAGAGAGCCAATTGGTTTGGTTTCTGTTTTCCTTTGGGCCTGTGGCTGTCGGGCTCTGTAATCTGGCAAAGCAAAGACCCAAAAGGAACCACCAATGTGGTCTTTTATTGTCCAGCCTGTATTTTCTTCACTGCCATCGGCATCAGGCTTATCTTTGTCATTCCTGGCCCTACTCCTCAGAGAGAGCTTTTTTGCCTGCTGCTAACAACTTTTTCTATAATGCGCTGAAGTTATCTTACCCCAGCACAATCCATGTAGCAGAAAAACCTTTCTTTCATATGCTCTTCACTTCTGCTCATGTTATCCATGTGGTATTTTCCAACTTACTTGGTACAGCTCTTGTGTGCTGGGCTGCCTCTTTCTACCACTGTGCAGCTATTCCATTTGACTACCTATTAGGTTTCTCTCAGTGGCCATTACAGTGATGGAAGTGTTATCAAAATAATCTGGTAGAGGACTTAAGATGCATTTTAACATGGATGCCACCAAAAATCTAAAACCTAGGTTATGATACTTGCATTGCTCTTCTTTGTTTAAGTATTGGTCTTGGGCCTAGTTAAGTACAATGAAGGAAGAACAGACTCTTTTTATGGGTCTGTGTGTGCAATTTTACAAGTCACACATAATGGGCAGACTAAACAGCAGCTACAGAAATCCTGCAGGCTTCTTGGTTTGCTCTTCTTCTCTCTGAGATAGATAGGCTGTCCTGAGCCTATGAAGTCCTATGTAATTTTATATAACAAAAGATGGAGTGGATCAGTTGTGTTAGAGGAAGGGGAGGTAGTTAGAAGAAAACCAAACTCCACTCCATGTGTCTGCTTGTCAGCTTTGGAGCTGGCAGTGGGGTTGGAGGCAGCATTGCATGGAAGCCCAGGGGTACCTGGACCACCTTTTGGGAGCAGTGGGAAGGCTTTGCAGGAGGAATTGGAGCCAGGGGTTCAAAGTCTCTGTACTGTCCTTCAGCAGCTCTTTACCCACTTAGCTCAGCTTCCCTGCTGGAAGAGGAGAAGAAAAATAGCTTCACGATGTGATTTCAAGCCCCAACACCAGGACCCATGCAATGTAACTTTAGGAATGCTTATATTGTCTCATGTTACCTGTGGTATTGCAGTAAACAGTAAGCTTCCCCATTGGATTAGACATGGGAAGACTCTTCTCTGAAGCATGATGTTTTGGAAGGTGTTTTTCATTGATTGCAAGTAAATGTATTCAGGTACTGTTGTCAATAGCAGACCTATCCTAATAATTTTTAGTCACATACGTAATACAGACTATGCTTTGAAGGTCACTAGGAACTGGCTGATATCATCCTTTCACTAAGGTGTGAGTCTGTAAATAGCTCAGATGCAAGCTAGTAGGAGGCTGTTTTTCCTGGTGTGGTAAATCTAGGAGGTCTGGGACCTGGGTACAGCATGTGTCTTAGGGAAGGCTCTTCAGTTATTTAAGTTGTTTAGCTCTTTGTGCTGGTTTTGGCATACTTCTTCAAGTATTATGCTCTTCTCCCTTTAGTCTGATACATTTCAAATCAAGGTCATTACAAAGGTTTCAGCCAAAAGGTTCTTAGAACTTTTTTATATAGGGTTTTGGCTTGTGACAGTGCGGAGCTGGAGGAAGGAGCCAATGGCCTCAGGATGAGCCAGTGATGCCCACGGGGGACTTCACTTGCCTTGCCATGTCTGACATGTAAGAAACCTGCACGAACTAAAATGCAACAAAATTAGCTGACAGTGTTCAAATTTCAATTCTACTGAAGACTGATGTTCTCAGTGCTGGACTTGGTGCTTCGATTACGTTGTGCTCTCCTCCTGCTATTTGTGAATGTTCATAACTTCTAGCTCAGCTGTGTTTTCTTCCCAGTTGATGGAAACCTTGGCTGTGAATTACAGGAATAAACCTCGGGATCTGCTGCAAGCAAGTTTTGGTTTGATGTTGAAATTTTCACCTCTGTGAAATAATTCCAGAAAAAAAAACCCCGTTTTTATTTATGATGCTTTATTTATTTGCTAATCCTATGACATGTACTTCAGAAATTTAAGAACCCTCCTTTGTTTTTCTGTGTGTATCCAGCTCGTTCCCAAGAAACAGTGCGGCTGCATACTTCTTTGAGATGGAGGCGTGAGGGAAGTGCTGGCTCCCAAGGCCTATCCCTGGTTTAACACATGGGAGCTACAGCTTTCCACGTGCATCTGTGGAACTATGTAAGTGAAAATGTTTCCTATCGAGGTCTTCAGGGCAACCACTTTCTCCTGACGAGATGCTGAAATGGAAACGCTTGCTGGCTGTTTTCCTTTGAGGTTGGTGCTCTGTCGTTGTACAACACAGCTTTTTAATAGCCGACTTCCAGTGAGCCTCTGAAATGCTGAGCAGCTGAAAACCCATCATATGCCTCTTACTGTAGGGAATATTGGCTGCTGGACAGAATTTCCCGCGCTCAATTACTGTATCTATACAGACTATGATCTGCCTGGAGCCACAATCAGATATAAAAAGGCTCTGAAACAAATCTATAAATTAAATTCTCTATTTATGTAAAGCCCTGACAATTGGAAAGGCATGCCAGCACAAGTGATTAATGCCACCATATTTTTATCATGTGAATATAACTGTGTAGTTAGTGATGGTCAGGGTTTCTGGACACGGCATTGCAGCCACACAAACAAGAAGTTATTTCAGCTAGAGGGTTGCATTTGAGAGTGAATTTCATACTTGCAGTTCTGTGGTGAAAGGAACTCACTATACTTGAGGAGAAGGAGAAAGAAGCAGCTTTTCTCAGATTTTTTTTTTTGGAACAACTGCACTGATTTGGAAACTCATTCCCTGAAGAAGCTGTGCCTGGGCTATAAATACCCTCTGAGCTAGCTCAGCGGGTTTGTCTGGACTGAGATTAATTTATAGTGTTGCATTTGACTCTCATAGGGTGCATATTTCTTATTCTCTATAGAGCAGTGATGAGTGAAAATGACCAAGGGACAGTTTGAGGTATGTTTTAATGAGCATCTTACCCCACTGCTCTTCTGTATGCTTTGGCGAGCCCCTCAGCTGCCCTGGAGTTAACAGTGAGAGGACAGTTGACCTCTTGAGGCAAAGTGTTTGTCTGCAGGAAAGGCAGAAGATGCAATAATAGCAAGGTTCCTTTGTGACGGTATTTGCCTAGTTTTAAATAGCAACATTTTTTGAAGTAAAATCCCAGTGAATCTGCCCATGACCCCCACCACCCATGCCATTGCAAAGTGGGAGGAGGGATCTGGTAGTGCAGATCTACTTTTAGCCAGAGCCAGGCATCTGCCCAACTTGCAGGTATTTATGCCACATCAGCAGAGAGCAGTGCAGTGGGGCAAAATGTGGGATTGAGGTGTGTAGGTATTGGTCTGACTAAAGAAAGTTAGAAATACCACTGTGGGTGAGGCTCTGGCAAGAAGCAAGTTAAACTTCAATACCATGTTGATCAGTGGCTGACCTCTCAGTGGGTCAGTTCATGTGTAGTTCCCAAACACTTAGGCAGTATCAGTAGAAAGCAGCTCTGGAGAGAGGCTGTGATGTAGTGGTTTGGCCTCTCTGCTGTTTAAAAGTGACTGAGTGCAATACTTGCCACCATCAGCAGTACACTATGAGGCAGCTGCCTTCTCTGAAGACTTCAGATTTAAACACCAGCTGTAATGACTGCTTTTACAGGCTGATAGAAGAGTATGCTCAGCCAGTTCATTGTCACAGGGATTCTCAGTTCACCAGAAACAGCTGTGCCATGCTATAGGGCACATCAGAATCTAAAGGTTTCTTGCTCTCAGTCAAGAATAGTCAAATATCTTAGGCAGATACCTTTTGATGGTCCTGAACTTGTGGGTGCCTTGTTTAGTAACTTAATCTACATTCTTGAAAATAAATAGCAAGGTTTATTTGTAATTTCTGATCAAATTCTGATTAAGTTCTCCCTTGTCCCAGCCAGGGAAACTTCTGGGTGATCCCTCACTTGCATAAACTCATGCATTTTAGGGGAAAGGCTGGTTGTTCAGAACTCAAGCTCTCCAAGAGGGTGATGACAGGCACCTTACCTCCAACTGCTGCTAAACATGATGCAATCTATAAGCGAAATAGGCCATGTAGCCCGAGCTGTGCACATGCCTGCATCTGATCAGGGCAGGCAAAGGGAGAAGGAAATGAGATACAGAGGAGCAAACCTAACCTGGGTGCAGTGCTTGCTCTGGGATGGAGCAACCATCGCAGCCAGACAAACACACAAGGAGTGGAGAACTGCTCAAAAAGAGAGCTTACAGGCTCTGACAGGATGTTTGCAGAACAGAAAGTGGCACTAGAGAAAACAGGAGGGCTGCAACAGTGAAGGATTTCAGAAGCTACTGCTGCTCAGCATCAATTGCTTGCTCCTGCAGTGTTTCATGGAAAGCAGCCAGAGCTTCTTATCTGTGATTGGGAAGTATTTGTGGCATTCTTGGTGCTTTCATGGAAGGAAGTGTGCATCTGTAAATCACATACAGTATGTTGGATTAGTAATCAAGGCAAAGAAAGAAAAGTATTTTTAGAGTGCTGAGACTTAGGGGGCAGCACCCTAGGAAGCATTTCCTTGCAATGGATGTCTTGTAAGCTATTTTGTCTCATAGCTTGAAATAACTGGAAACTATATGTGCATTTTTTTATCCCAGTTTATGACTCCCTCGAGCATGATAATGGGTATAAAGCATCAATCTGATTTGTTTAAAAATTTTAATCCAATTTTTTGTTTAATGGTACAAATCTGGGCACAACTGATAACAAAAACTCAGGGGATCTTATCTCTTTAAAAGAGATAGCTAAATGTGATGCTATTCATCACAGTGATAGGTAGTTCCTTAGGCGCAAATACACACATATCGCAGTCTGTGCATGATGCCGACCAGATCCAGCTCTGTTTTCTGTCTGCTCTGTGTGGCGCTATCGACAAAATGCTACAAGCAAGGGCAAAGCGATGTTCTTGGCAAATCCTTCACAAATGTTTGAGCTGCTCTCCTATGCACTCCTGTGGCAAATTTTAAACAAAGCCTGGAAGTCTGCGTTAGCCACAGAGCACAAACTGCAAATAAGACTTTGCTCTTACAATCAGTCCTGCATTTTGTTTGGAATTGGATTTCTAGTCTTTCTGTCAGGCTAAAGCTGATGGCTGGGGAAAAGCAGCCCCAAGGTTTGCTGCTTTCAGAAGAGCCCTGGAGAACAGATAGCACCTGCAGCAGCCCAAAGGGTGTGCAGGTGATGAGGTGCTTGTGCTAGGTCATGGTCCTATGACAATGCCACATCTTTGTCAGTGCTGACTTCAGCTCGAGTAGCTGCTTTAAGGTAAATATCCACCTGTCTCTTCAGCAAGCTGAGACTACTATGAATGGGAATTACCAGAAAAATGTGGAAATACTTTAAAAATCATCGCATAATCTTTAAAATTACTGTATTTTCTTTCTTTTTCTTATTTCTTTTCCCAGTTTTTCTGAGCTTTTTTTAAATCAGGTTTATCAGCTCAGACACATCAAAACTTATTCCTGTGATTAGCATGCAACATGGAGGTTGTTTTTCAAATGTTCTAATTGTATCTCTAGTTCTAAAATCCTGTGTGTGTTAGCTAGCCATCATGAAATGGGATTGACTGATGGCACTTCTGTTTCACCTCTTGTCTATCAAAAGTAACTTGGTTTAGAAATCCTTTGGAGTTGTGTATAGGCAAGAAGCAGTTCAAAGGTAAGCCTGTTCTCAGCTTGGTCTCTAGGTATTTTTGTTTCAGCTGCTTACGAAACTTAAACCTTCAATTTCTGATTACTGAAGCACAAACACACTATTTCTCTCCCCACTCCCACTTCTGTGTAAGTCTAACTAGGAAAACTGAGGCACAGAGGGCATGAAGTCCACATGAGAAACCTGATTGAGGGACAGACTTAGCCCATTCAAGGAGCCTGGGCTGAGTTCCCATTTACATCAAAGGTGTTTGGATTGTTCTCTTGTCTCTGAGGCTGGGGTAAAACCTGACAGGGCGGTGGGCATGGGGTAGGTGAGGAGCTGAGTCCTGCACAACTGTGGAAATACTCTTGCCTCAGCAACTACTTCTGGGATGGGTTCCTGTAAGAATTAAGCAGAAGACAAGGGCAGAGCAGAGCGAGCGTGTTTGTTTAGACACACAATGTTTGCCTTTATTTCCCCCTATCTTTTCTAAGGGCCGTGACGGCACTTCCTTCCTAGTTCATTTGTGTGGCTGCCTGAAAGGGATATGTCTAAATAGGGGTCAGAGCAACTGCAGGGCAGTTTGCTTGTTTGTTAAACAATATGGGAAGAAAACAGAGGCCATGAAGAATACTTCCCTCCCCTCTGTGCCCCAGGGAACATTCTTTATAAAATTTGGCAGCAGCTCTTTCATCAGAAACCAGCAAACCACTGCACAGAGCTGCTGGCCCTGGAAGCTGTTTTAGCGATTTAACTAGAGAGGAAGAGGAGGCACAGGAAAGAAGCTTTTTTTGTGTGTTTGAAACAAGTATGAAGTTGCATAGGAAATCTCCAAATCAGTGAGAGCTTGTGTTTAAACACTGAAAAAATAAACAGATGTAGCCGTTTCCAAGGAATTAAAAAAGAAAAGCGTGTTGGGCTTGCCTTTCTGGACTGTGCATTATAAGCAGGAGAAACTTAAATGAATGCTTTCTCTCTGACAGTGAGCATTGCAAGACTGCTCAGAAAACAGCACTAGAAACTTCCTGCAAGCTTTTGTGAAATATATGTCCAGAAGTAAGCACAAGAGGCTGGTGCAGAAATTGAAGCCTGAGTAAAGTAACAGGAACTGCTGTAAATGTAAGCCTCCAAGCTCTGCAAAAAACTCACCTCTGAAAACTAGTAGTGAATTCCAAATGTTAATGCTATATGAAAACAATTCTATAAAGGGCTGATGGTACCAGAAATCAGCTTGGTTTGCCTTCATTCTTCAGACAACTTGATGCAATTTTGAATCAGTGCTTCTGGTAATAAGCAGTGGGATATGGTTCCATTCAAGTAGTAGTAAGCTGGGGATATGGTTCCATCAGTCTAAAAGCTTAGATACTTAAAACTCCCCAAGGTCGGCCAGTTGCTTTGATTTTTATCAAATACATGCCTAATAGTCTGTTAGCCATGACTGTCCTGCTAGAGCCCCTGTGCTGCTCAGCAGCAGGGCCCCTGAACTCCATCACTGCTCTTGACGGGTCACTCATTCTCTCTTTGATCTTGCCTTATCTGGTAGGATGCTTGAGGCACAGCCTTTCCTCCTTCCCTAGTCCCAATAAGTCTGATTAATTGATCATATTTTGATACCTATTCTGCCTGGTCTTTTTTGCAACCAGCGCCACAAGGCACGTGCTTTACCTAGAAGGTTATATGCCATTTTTATGCACAACATTTATTCTTGTCACAGTTTGGAAAGGGGAAGAAAACAAATATGAATGTAGTATTTATTTTTAGACCATGGTTCAAACATTAGCTAGAAAATCTACTTTTCTACTTGCTCAAGGTCATTCTTGAAAGGCATCCAAATGCAATTTAATGTGTTTTTGGGGGCCTCCAAAGCCTAATCAGGGAGCTTCCAGACCAAGCACTGTACAGTGTTAGTGGCGCTGAGTGCACCATTACGGTCCTGGTATTCACAAGCTCTTATGACCCCTTCTATATGTGGCTTGTTTCCACTTCATTTGACTACTTGTCCACATTATTAGTAATATCTCTGCTGCATGTACCATTTGATCTGATGAGGAGTGGGGCACAGAGATGAGATGTCCTTGAGGGAGGAGAATCACTGTTAGTTCTCACTATGTAAGACAGAATCCTCTGATATCGTCTGCTTTTTCCCCTCACTGGGAGGTGGACATCTCACTGCTGCTGAGGGGGCAGCACCAGACTTTTGCAGCTTCAGTGCTTTGTATGTATTTCTTCCAGTCTTAGGTAATGGTGTATAGTGTTTACATAGATGGAAGGGCAGTTGCTGTTTTCCAGAGACATTACCTTAATGGACCTCCCTTTCATTTTAACAAGATCTAGCAAGTCTTTCAAAGGTGCTTTTCTATGCATCACAAAGCATTTTTCACTGTTACCTGCTTGTGAATGAAACAGTTCATGGATACTAAAGTTTTACCATTTTCTTCCCGTTATTGAAGTACTGATTTATTGTAGTTCTACCTTTGTAAGCATGTGACTGAGGTGGAATATTCAAAATCAATCGATTATTACTTGTATCATCATTACCAAATGCTTTATTACTTGTTGTATGCTTTTAGAGACCTAGTTGATAAATAATGTAGGTGACAAAGGCTTCAATAAGAATTTTTTCCTGGGCAGCAGCAGTAGGACTGTATATTTTAAAAATGGTAAGGTCAAAGACTGAAAAACTCCTAATCCCTTTTTATGTTCCAAACCCCCTACAGCTGATCCTATAGGTTGGTGAAAACCCCCATCTGTGCTCTTCAGATACACTCGTGTGCTGCTGTGGTGCTGGCAGGTATTTAGAGAAATGAAAAGAGTACAGACTGCTGGAGACCAAATGATTGAGTTAAAACAAATATTTTGGTGTCTTTGCAATCCTTTTCATATGTTTAAATGGGCAACTTAAAATATGCTCTATGGTACTATTTTCCCCAGTGGTAGCAGTGAAAACAGTAGCCTATGGGAACTTTGCTAACATCAGTGCTTTTGTAAACTTGAATTACAGCCTATCTGAAGATTACATGTTTAACCAGCTCATAACAATGCCTTGACTGAAATGTATTTTGTTTTAACTGGTTTTGAAACAAAGGAGAATTCTTATTAGATGACCTGTTTGTTTTGCACAGATATTTCAGACTGCTATGTTACTAAACATGTCAGAAGTGTTTGGCCAACAGAGTCCTCTTCTTCCTGTCTGAAGTACCCTTCCTCTAGTATTCACACCTCGCACATCATCTTATTCTGGGTTCTTTTGTGAACATGATCTACTTTTATTGCTACCTGTCTGTCTGCCTTATACAAAAAAATTACAAGTCCCTAAAGTGACACACTTCAGAGATTTAATGTGGTTTAACTAAGACAACACTTAAAATTCCAATTTCATTTGTTAGCGGTTTTCCAACTTCACTAGTGAATGAGGCATAAGCCCCCTCAAGTCAGAGCTGTCTCAGCTATACTGCCCTTTGTTTATGTTTCTAACAGGCTTATCATATAATGGAAAATTTTGCTCCCTGGAATACATAACTGCTCTGGCACTTTTAACATTCTACCTTTTCAATATTTGATTTTTAAAAATAGTCATATTCGTGTATTCCCTGAAAATTCTGTTTCTAAGGGGCTTTTCCATTTGCAGTGTTATAAAGCTTTAGGCAACATCTGTGTAGGCCAAGAGCAGCTGTGATGTTCAGATCCACCACATCACCCTTTCATTACTTGAGCTAATGAAGTGACTAGTAGAAGACTGATACCTGGAGAAGCATAAACAAAACGATTGCTGTAACAAAAATAATACTGAGCCTATGGAATAACAGCTTTGATTCCCACTATGATAGGGAAATCATGCTTATCAGTTGTATGGTAACCTTCCCATACTGATATTCATGCTCTTGGCCCATGCCAGGGAGGCACTGCATCTTCTCATTTAAATGAATGTCCACTGCTATAAAACAGTGGACTCCACAACCCACAATGTTTAGACAGAACTTGTTAGGAACTTCTAAAACAGTTAACTGTAACTTTTTCTTGACACCATGTCATTTCTTAGCAAGGCAGTGCTGCTTGCCAATTACAGGTGAAAACTGACGGCCTGTAAG
Organism: Forpus xanthops; assembly: GCA_032466535.1. Classification (NCBI taxonomy): domain Eukaryota; kingdom Metazoa; phylum Chordata; class Aves; order Psittaciformes; family Psittacidae; genus Forpus; species Forpus xanthops. Next base: position 30,597 of record JASSUY010038472.1, on the reverse strand, counting down.
TCCTGTAATCATGTCAAATACCGAAGACAGGATCTTTTTTAGGTCTTCATGATGCTTTATGGAAGCTAATGCAGGAATGATTCCAGGGCTTGAGCCTGCAAAGTTTTAAATGAATGACTTGGCACTCCTGCTGCTTCTCAGGGAGTGATTGTCCCACAGCCTCAAAGACCTCTGTGCTGTGTGGAAAATGCCTTTTCCCTTCCTTCTGCTTCAAATTTTCCATTAACAAATTTTTATCCCAACTTGTACACCCACACAGCTAGTCTGAACTCTTCTTCTGTGTTTTTATAACCTTCCAGTGTAGCAGACTTTTACTACAATCCCCTTGTCTCATAGCCAGATGATGTGTGTTGCATCTTTCTGTGTAAATGTACCACTTGAGTGCCTAATCTCTTTTTCTGGAATTTGTTTCTTCTTTGAATTCTTTCCCGTCCTTCACTGCTCTTTACTGTCCCTGGATTCAGCTTGGAAGTTCATTTCTTGTAAGCATTCGCGATGCCTCAGCAGCACAGAAGAATATAGTAGGACAGTGCAAAGAGGAGGGGAAAGTGAGCAAGCCTGAAGTGTCTGAGATATGCAAAAGCAGCATAGGTGCGAACATTGCGTATGAGAACCAGCAATAAGAACTGTACTTTGCTTTTACCTCCAGTGCTATGCAAGTCATCATTTTAGACATTGATACCTTTCCTTACTAGAGAAATAGCTCTGGGTTGAGAGATAGAAATACCTGAAGGTCATTTTCAGAAATAATTAGTATTTCCTTGTATAATGAACACAGTCAATGTCTGTATTGGCAAGTTATAGTTTGACAAAGGAAAAGGAATTAGCATTTTGTCAATTTAATGCATTGCTTTATTAAAACAGTATCATCATTTCATTCATTATGAGTGTAGTTACTGCTTCCAGCACTTAACAGAAGATCTTTTTGTGACATCTAATGTTCATAAGTGGAAAAATCTACCTTTTATTATGTGGCCAAAATCATGGATACCATTTTTGTATCAACTTACTTTCTCATGGGACAGACTACTGTGGATATATACTAGGTCCTGCTCTTTTCGAGGTCTTGTGCCAGACTGCAGCGGTACTAGTTTGCATCCTTTCAGTCTTGCTTTCCCAGACTGTGAGATTGCCTTCTGGCCTTTAAGATAAAGGCCAGTGTTTATTTACAGCTTCATAAATATCTAATTGTGGAGTGCATTACTTGAGGAATGACAGCAAAATGTGACTTTTCCCATTTGAATTGTTTAGAAAGCACTACTGAAATGCAGCGCTACCAAAGCATGCAGGAGGCTGGACCTGTTCTGTGCCAAGGATGCCATGCACACAGCTTGCCATACAGCATCCAGCCAAAATTGAAGTGGAGCCTAGCCAGCACTCCCTCTGCAGCAAGAGCTGCTTAAAGCAAGAGTGTCTGAGCAAGACCCAGCACTGCTGTGAGTGACACCTGGTGAGATACGCAGACATGGAAACTTGAATTCTATTGTCCAACTACAACACGGACACCTGCAAATGAAGGTGCCAAAAAAAAAAAAACAAAGATTCAGGAGCATGAGACTATTTAGAGAAGTTAATTTTAACTCAGGGTTTAGGAAAATGGTGATCTGAAAGCATTGTAAATGCACTTTAAACAAAAGGCAGAGCAAATCCTTGAAGTGCCCAAGTTGCCTGTCATGCATTAGTGTCCTTAAAAATACAATCAAATCTACTGTTACAGAGAAAAATAAATTATCTCCAAGGAGCCAAACCTGTGAACAAACCTTGGTTTTGTATGTTTCTAAATTCTGCAGATTTTTTTAGTATTGGCTTGGGAAGAAAAACGTAAGAGCCAAAAAAAATGACAGTCCCTTATCAGAAAGGTTCTCTGAAAGACTCTTCAGTGTGCAAGAATAAGTATCATGACAGCAAGAGGTTTGCTTTTGCCAGAAGGTGAAGCAGCATCCCTCACTGTTCCCTGGGGAACAGACTGAGAAGCAATAGCATTCAGGACTCAAGCAGACGCTCAGGCAGGGAAAGAAAATGATGATGCTGGTAACTAAAAAGCAGCAGGCCTCCATCTAGCTACTCTGCCAGACAAGCCTCACAAATCTGAATCCTACTTCAGGTGCCCAATTTATATTTCTGTTGGCTAAGACTTTAGAAAGTTTTTAAAGTTGCTTGAATTAACAGCTATCTTTGGCTTCGTTTTTCACCTTAGTCAGTTGTTTGTATATCCTCCTGGCCTTCTCTTTGGCTTCGTTTCACTCCTGTGTGTGCTTTAGCTTTCTCCACTTACTTTCACACTTGCATTTTTTAAAGCAAACCGGTGACTCCACAACTCATCACACCCTCATTCTCCCCACAGGAAAGCAGTAAATTATTTTTCAGCATTGCATACAGCTGCCCATCAAGTAGGAGTTTGCTTTGCTCCCTGTAAAATTCAAGAGTCCCTTTCCACAAGGCAGCAGCAAATCAGAGGTTTCTTCTTACTTTTAAATATATGAAGCTATTGAATAGATAGTATTTCTGTCCAGCTGTCTTCCGTCACAAAGGCTTGTCTTCCAAAAGTATTGAAATTGCTTTGGTACCTGCCTTTAACAATACAAAAAATACCAGCCTGGGAGGGGGCAGGGGTGGCTATGCAGTTGGTAGTAGTATGTAAAGAAAGAACCAGTAGTAAGAAAAATGCTTCCTCCTCTGGACAAAAGCACAAGGAAGAATGCGGGATAAAATAAAACCCATTATGCTTCTCCAATTTTGAACATTTAATAGTGCACTTATCGGGTATATTCTGTACAGACATCTATAGCAAGTTAAACATCTTCCTTTTTCTCATGTAGATCATAGTCATGTAAAGCACATTTACAATAGAAAACATACTTGAGGTACAAAAACCCAAAAAGAATATCTGAGGTATAAATACAGGTATATTTTAAATAATCTTTATCATGCTTTATCTATGTTTGACAGTACACTGTGGGCAAGTATACATGTTTACAATAGAATGGTATGTACAACATACAATTTTACAAATCCAAAAGTGTTTGATGTAGAAGAATAGACAAGTTTTTCCTACTCATGAGGAACACTGTTACTAGAAGTACTACATTATTTGCCATAATAAAAAAAATCTTCATCAAAAAGCTTAAAATAATACTGACAATGGTAACAAAGTCTCAGTCAAAATTCCACCTTGCAACTCATTCATACCCTAGCCACAAAATGCATTTATCACTTAATACTGCACCCCAAAAGCTATTCTTTCTCTTTACAGTAAAACCTACAGAAAGACACCTTTCTAGAGGACCTCAAGACTTCCTACAGTTCATACAAGTTGATTCTTAAGGAAGGGGAATATCACAAAGGGTTTAAAATCCCACTAAACCCAAGGCAAACGCCCTCTACTCTGCCCCCAAAAATAACCCTCCACATTGCTCACATCCAGGTTCTGTTTGTGTTAAGATGCAGCTTTTAGGAAAACAGGCGAAGAAGGGAAAGAATGGAAAAGTCTGTGTGACTCTTCCTAGCCACCTCACCCCACCTGCTGCTGCAGGAGTCCTGCCATTTCCCGGCATCACAACACCAGTGTTGACTTTTGCTCTTGAGCCGTTAGAATACAGTAAAATATATAGAATCCCATTAAAACAGTTACAGTTAATGCAGGTAGAAGTAAAAGCAACAAACGTTTTTCAGTAAATTAACGACTGAGATTATTGGCTCTCTTCACCATTGCAAAGACATTTCATTTCTAAGCTGCTATGTTGCTCAAAAGTATATTTATTTACTTAAAATTGCTATAGAATTGCTATTCACTCCTAAAGCATCATCTGGATAAGGAGTGGACAGTAATCAGAGCAAGCCTCTTGTAGCTTAGGGTTTTTAATAAGGTTAGAGCTGAGGAGAATGTAGAACTGGCACATGGGAAGGATGGCGACTTCTGGTCCGCAGACAAGTCCCGTTCTAGGTTGAACTGTATCCAGCATACTAAAATCCATTCCGATTGCCTATCAGTGTACCAGACACATTTCAAGTTTGACTTCTTCTATCCTTTCAACCATTAACACACTCATTCACACTTCAATCTCTGTGCAAACCTTTCTCTGCTTATCTCAGTGAGAACACATTGAAGAGTACCAACTATTCCAGTGGATACGCCAGTCCCTCCACGCACTACAAATACATGAGTATGTACATAAAGCTAAGTATTTCACATGGGAAAGATGAACCTTCACCATCTTTCATAATATATTTTGCATTTAAAGAATTTTGCTTCTCAGAAGCAATTCAAACCATCTAATAGTACAATACTTTTTTGTTTTCTTCTTGCACAGTCCTCCTATGTATTCCAGTCAAGGCCTACACTATAGACCTTACACAGACAGGAAGCAGCTTTAAAGTATATGGTATGGCTACAGTCCAGTAATGTCATGCTCACAGTCGAGTTCTCATGCTGTCATCCCTTCATGACATGACTTGCAGATGGTACACTAGTCCGGTCTGCAGTGGACAAGCCTCAGTTTTAGCTAATGCCTGCATTGCTCATGTGTGGAGCACGTGGCTGTTCCTCTTCAGTAGTCACCTGGATTTTACTTCCTTGCTCTCAAGACTCTGATGAATGAAAGAGTCTCGTATCTTAACAACTTCAGATGCACACAAGTGTCCAAAAGACTTGGTGTACCAGTCTGGCATGTGGCCCCTGATATATGGAGAAAAAGTGTGGAGGAATTAGGTACCGGTAACTTTGCATACATTTTCTCAGTCAGATTCAAATACATACCTAGCTGGTTAAATGCCTGACTAGGAAATCTCCTTATTACTGCTTACTGCTCAGCTCTCAGCCTTACTAGTATATAGACTTGCTCCAAGACAAGTTTGCCATGGTGAGGAAAATTTGTGAAGAAAAGTTACAGAAAATTGTGCGCATTTGTTCCTCTTTACTAACTTAATACTAAAATTATTATGTCCTTGCATTCAGATACATATGTCAGAGGAAGAGGTGGGGTTACATACCAGTAGCTATGGCGCAGCACACACTGGATGTTTCTAATGCAACAAACCACACCTGCTGTTAGATGTGCACTGAAGCCAATTTTCTGTGACATCTCAGAGACCTGTGTATGCCTTTGAGAAGTTCATACTACTGGCCAAGCTAAAGCCTGTTGAATGGTCTAAGTTTTGCACTGACTACATGGAAACTGTATGAGAAAAGTTACCACCACAAAAGGCAAAAGTAGAAACTCATACCTTAAATCAATTCTGCACATGTAGGTAAGTTTAGATTTTCCTGACCCGCAGGGCTCAATCAGGTACCTAGACAGGAGCACATTGACTCTAACACCTGCCACAGGAGCACGGTCATGGTCCACTGAGGTTGCTAGAAGCACACAAGCTCCTTTGGGAAAATTTGTCCTCCATGTTCTAAGAAAAAAAGAAGAAAAAAAAAAATTCTTGTTTTGGAGAAACAGTAACGAAACATCGAATAGGACTGCAAGTTAAGTACACATAGATATTTACCCGTATAACTTATACAGAAATCATAGTCAAGGTTGCGCTATGTGTACGATATAAGTATCACCGTATATAGAAGTCTTACCTTAAGACTACAAAGTCTCTGGCTGGGTGAGGTGCCATGCTGTTCTGAACATACTGGTATATATCTGTCTGGCTATCCAAAGGTTCGATTACTTTTGAATCTATAAGATCTTCATCCCAAAGATGCTGCTCTTTAAGTATACGATTTAAAACATCCTCTGGTGTAGCTGGGATTTCAATGGTAGTTTTCCAGAGCCGGAGTGGGGGACCTTCACATACCTGGGGAAAATCAACAGAATCCTCAGTTTTACTCTTCCTGACATTTTCTTTTCTTTTTTTGGTTTTAGTTTTGGCTAAATACAGCAAATTAAATGCACACACATATATGCATATGTTGTGTTAAGCTTGTCATAAACTCAGACTAAGATTGTTTTCATAACAGCCAAAGGCATCTGCACACTGACTTCCAAATTGTTTTGAAATTACAGTTTAATTTAAAACTTCTCCAGTACAGGCCACCATTAAATTGTGATGCTATAGAATAATACTACCCTAATTTCCCAAGTTTATTTGTTAAAAAATCTCATTGAAACACTTCTTCCTATGCTAGCTTTGAGCTGTGAGGAATTAAAGGCAAGAAACTTTTTCCCTACCACCTGCATACTGACGGTGCTTAGAGGCTTCACTCAGCCTGTCAAGGCTTTGCACATCTGAGTGAAGGCATGTAAATGCAATACAGTGAACATTCCTGGGCTGGATAAACAGAAGAACACAAATCAGCACATGTTAGCTGACTACTGCTGAAAGGTTGTTTTTAGGCGATGTGCAACTATGTCAAAACATCAAGGTTTTGTTCTTTTCAAATATACATGCAACATAAAGGTGTACACTGAACCTTCTGTAATATCTTATGGCAACAGCCTGCTTATATTAGAGAAGATGAGCTAAAATAACAGAGCTGTGGCATGAGTGACAGGGTGCATACCTTCTTGTAGGCCAGTTCTGCTTGCTCTGAAGTGGAGCAGCTGACCCAGCCCTTAAACTTCTCCTTCATCTCTTTGAGCAGGTCTTCCATGCAGTCCTGGAGGTAGCAGTGGTAGTCAGCGGGCTCAGTAGTGCTGCTACCACCCCGGAGCTCCTCCAGGCTGAGGGGACGCAGGTCCTGCTCTGTGTATGAGTTCCGGCCCCTGCTCATTTCTTCAGGTATCTGAAAGGCAACAAGGGTGAAATCGTCCTCTTGCAGCTCTCTCCCCACATCACAAGAGTTAGTCTAGCAGCTTGACAGCCACACAAAGATGGATGCACTAGTTTTGTAGGTAAGTGGTGGGATGCATATATGCCCAGTCACTCAACGTGAAAAAAATGCCAAAATTAAGTATATGACTTTAACTCAAATTATCTCTCATTTATGGGGTATCCTATTTTTTTTTCTGTGGAGTATCCCTCTTTGCTACACAACTCAGATCCATTCCCACAGATCAGTTTACCCTGCAGACTGAAGGAAGGAGGCATCAGTTGTCAGCCACAAGAAAAGAGACAGGCATGTCCTCAGTTGAGGGCTCTGAAAATTTCGATGACAGTGAAGAAAACCAGGACTCTTGACTTGTCTAGTTTTCTATCCCAGGCCCTAGAGGGAGCATGCTTTAGTTCCTACAGATCCTTCAACCTACATTTTGACAGTGTCACATTCCAGGACGCTTTTGTGGCCTAGCCTTGCTAACTCTTGGGAATGTAAGTATAAAACAAGCACTGACATTCTTGGAAATAGCTTCTTGCTTTGTAATTAGAGCTGAAGTTCATAGACCCTCATGGCTGTACAATAAAAGCTTGGAAACGTATTTCAAGTGCAGCTTGGATGTAACAAGTCTCAAACCCTACAACTGCTTCCTGACTTTTGACCGCCAGTGCCAACAAAAGAATTTTCTTCTGGCACCACTTCCAATTCATGTATGCACCCAGATGAGGATGCAAATGTTTTTTAAAAAGCTATTTACCATGTATTAAACTTTATTTTAATGAAGATACAGTCCTAGCTTTCCACTACACAGCAGATGTAAGCCATGTTGGCAAATATTCCACTCATCAGTTCTGCAGATAGGTGTTTTACCTGAAAGAGCTTCTTGCATTCAGCGATCATATGAGCCAGCCCTTGGGTTGCAGCCAAATTTTCATTTAGATCTTTCTGATCGGGTTTTCCCAGGCTTGGTTTTCTCTGCATCACCCTTCCCAAGGGAAAAGAGCACACATGCACAAATCCAGTTACTTAATGCAGAGCAGAGACACGGTTGGTAAAAAAACAGTAGGATTCCCAAATCTGTTGGTGATTTACAGCAGTGCTGCCCATGACCAAATCTTGGCACGGTGTTACCGACTTCCCTCACTACGCTTTACACTTTATCTTTGTAATCTCTCACATTTCTTCCTTCTTATGGACTTGCTTCTATTTTAACAGATCACTACCAAAAGGTAGGATCTCCCAAGTGTTCTATGCCCTCTGAGGTGTCCAAAGTGATCACAACTGGCAGGTAGGGTCAATGCTACCTGTTACACATAACTCACTGCCAGCTGTGGAACAGGACCAGCAGCAACAAGCCCTGCTCCCGAAACATACCTTGGGGAAGAATTCTCTCTTTTGAGAGTGTTTAAGTGGAAGAGGGAAGGTGCCAAGCAGACAGCCAGGTTTGTTGGTGTCATCTGGTTTTCCTTCACTGCAGCTGTGACATCACTCAGGAAATACAGAAGAATCTGGAGGACCTCCCTGTTCTCATCAGGTAAAAGCATAATGGCAGCCTTGATAGCCTGGAGACGCTGATCCTTTGGCACATCTGCATAATATTAGTAATTCTCTCATCAGTCCATTGATTTTCCATACACACAGCATGAATGCGTCCCAAAGCAAACTCCAGCTTCACATATTTGAGTCGAGTTTGAAGTGATTTCCTTCAGGATGCATACCATTCATAGGAAACATGAAGGCATTTTCTTTAACCCACTACTTTAACTTACCTCAGCTATTTCCTGCCTCACAAGAAATGCAAGCAAGTTGTGCCTAGGCCAGAGTTAATTTTAGATTTAATTTCAATAGTTACATGCTCCCGCAGATGCACTAAAATGACAGAAGCCTGGAGTCAGGCAGTGAATAAGCAAACACAGTCCAAACTATTTAGAAGTTCTCTGGCTTTCAAAGAAAGTCAAAACATGAATGCATTTTAGAATAGGTGAATTAATTAAATGAATTGGCTAGCAAACCTTTTCAACAATGATGTCATAAAATACCCAGAAAGTGCTTTACCAAACACAGGGTATGATCTGCTTTATTGAGCAGATCATTCAAAGTCATGCAGTGGAAAAAGAAAGTCAACTCTGTGAAGCCCCATACCATTAAACAGCTCCTTGGTAACTAACAACAAACAGCCATTGGAAAAATTTAATGTGTCTTTATATAAGGCCCTCTCCGCCAAACTTGAAGGAAACAGAAAAATGAAATAAACCAGACCAGATCTGCTTCTCATAAAGGGATTTCCAAAAAAGCCATCTCTGAAGACAACATCAGTCTTAATCCTGGAGCATTTATAACATCATTAGCACCACACCAACCTCACTACATGTCTCACAATACACGTGGTGCTAACCAGGTATTTAACTGGTATTTGCTTTGGGCTTCAGCAACTTTGTAAGTCTAGCAGGTGAGTTTAGAAAGCAATTTTAAGCAAAAACCCACTATTTTCCACACTATCCCCTCAAACAGCTCAAAGCAGATTTAAGCCATGTGCGGACAATTCCAGTGCGCAACCTGGTATATACCACTACAGCAAAGGAAAATTTTGTCCTTTGCAGGGAAGCAAAATTTACAGCTATGTTAAGGCTCTTTGCTTTACACAAAGATAATACTTCCCGACCACCTCTGGGGATTCTTCAGACCTACCACCTGCAAAAGGAAAGTAACAGATACTTCTGCAATGATCTGTCAAACTTTTTCTGGCACTAAACCCACTCAGAGTTGCTGTTTAACATGCACAGAAGTGGAGAGTGTGATTAATTTTCTCCATAAACCTTCTTGGGAACCCAAACACACAGAAAAAATGTGTGCACTGAAATAACGTCATGTATGTTTTTATTTTAAACCGTCACCTCCACCTACGGAGCTCTGGAGGAAATTCCTGCAACTTTTTGGTAATCATCATCATCAGGAAGGCACAAAATACAACAAGGACTCAAAGAAGGTATTTTTGTAGTAAGTTCTTTGTAGCTATGCTCCCATGGGAAGAATACATCGGGAGAGAGCGGGGATGATGTTAGGGACAGAAACCACAGAATCAGCACAGTGCCTGTAGTGCATCAGTCAGTTTGGACCCCCATGAATACTTCAGGAGGGTTTGGTGTTCTGGTCACCAAACATTAATTCACCTTTGGTCAATTTATTAAGTGAGAGTACTCCCAGTGGAGTAAGAATGCTGAGAAAACAAAGTTTTAAAAGATCCAGCCCAAAATTAGGAGAACTCTATTAATCTAGCTCACAGAAGAGAATGACTCCCTTGCTGGAGCTGAACCTGCTATCTCAGAAGGATTATTTCTTTCATGTGCATTGTAAAACTCAATTTTTTATGTTTTAAGTACTTTCTGTTTATGATATCTACCAGTAAAGCAGCTACAAGTCAGTAACAGAAAAGCTTTCAACTTAAAGGTTGTTTCCAAAAGTTATGGTGAAGGATAGAAGAATATGAATTATATGAAAATGGAATTTTTTCGGTAGCCTTGCCAATCCTTGCCAAGCCCCTGACAGTCATGTCGTGTTTACACAGCTCCTCTACCTAGACACATTAGATGAGGCTTATTTTTTAACCATAATATCAAGCATGCTCAAAGAAGAGAGGAAACTTTATAGCAAGTGATAGAGGACTTATGCTTGTTCCTGAACTACAGAAAAAGGTGAAATTAAAAGAACTTGTACTACAAATTGTTATGCAACAGGAACATCAAAAATCCATTCCTTAAGAGGCAGCCTGAACTATAACGGCTGCTGGAGAAAGGCAAAGACCAACATACGCAACATGTGTAGTGACCAGAGGAGCAGTATTAGGAAGTTCCACCCTTGCTACACAAATGAGTATTTGCCCCGCTATAGAAATCTCACTACTTACATTGGTATATCTGTAAGAAGGTCTCAGAGAGTTTGTTGGTCATGAGAGGCTCAGGGAGATCACGGAAGAACTGCTTTAACATGTCTGCTACATCGTAAGCAGATTGGCCTTCATAGTTGACACAGTCTGCTGAATTCTCATTCATCTGACGCAAAGCCTGAATTCTTGATTTGACTCCAGATTTCCTGAACAGTCCAACCTAAATACATATGGAAAGGTAAATACATTTACAACAAGTCCAGCTCTTTAGCTTCTTATGTACAGGTCCTAATTTCATTGAAACTTTTCCCTTCATTAATTATCTGTTTTGTCCTGCTTTGTGCCTACTTTTTTCAGCCTGACCCAGGAACAATAAAAACTAATGGAAGGCTGGGCCCTGGGTGCTGCATGAATGTGGGATGAGCGAGTACAGAACACCCACCTGATCCAGACAGTGGTTGCGGAGGTACCTCATGGCTTGCTGAATGCTCTGTGGAAGAGGCTGTCCTGTGCGCTGGACATTGACTTGCAGTGGTACTCCAAACACATTTCGGTCTTTATAATCTGGCACCTTTATCCTTTTCATAAACTTTGGTACTGCCCTATTTAAGTAAAAGGAATGACAAAATTAAATCAAACCTCTGCTGACCATTTATTGTCTGTATTTCCAGTAATATGGAAAGTCAGCAAAAATAAGTGAAGCTCTTTAGTAGTACAAAAAGTACTGACAGTATAAATTAGCTAATCCACTCAGAGCTGGGAAGGGAGAGAGGACAGAAAACAGTCTCTCTAACAAAAAGGCTTGACATTCAGGGCAATATGCGGCCTGTAAGAATTAATGTGGTGCTACTCCATCAATATTAGTAGGACAAAAGCTACAGGGTAAAACTGCAGGGGCCAGATTAAATTGCCAAAGAGTCAAAATAAATCCTGCAGTCAGTGACCCCTTATAACACTGCTTCTTTAGGTTTTGGGAAGGATGGGCATTTGAACAATGAGCTTTTGTATGTCAAATACTTGTTCTGCAAAGTCCTCAAACTGGGTCCACCACCCACCAGTGTGCATAACAGCAGGAAACTGATGTAATACATTTGAGTTTGTCAGCTAAAAACTTCAGCTCTATAAACAACCCCTTTGAGAGACCCCCCTCCTTGTCAGCCAGTGACTGTTGTTATCCCTGCCTCCCACTCTGGTTACAATGAGAGGTCTTTCCATCTGCCTATGACTCCAAGGAAAAAGTTACTAAATACAAAAGAATGATTTACCCCCAGGTTCCTAAGAGTACTGGTTTCACAAAGGGGAAGAAAAAAGCCACTAAAATGTGAAAATATTGAGATCATTTTCCTAAACAGGGAGAAAGCTAATGGTCAATGCAACAACTAATAGGACACAGTGGCACTGGAAAACAGGGAGACCTATTTAACATTTCAGTACACAGTACAGCTACACAAACAGTGCATCAGATTTACATCTGACTAATCTGTTACATAGTAAATCAGAACCAATTTGTATTGCCATACAGTTAAGTTTAGGGCATTATTGATATATGTATAATACATGCTTTGTCAAAAAACATGCCAATGGAATGTGAAAAAACACATTGCGATCTCCACTGAGAATCTGAAGCATGCAGGGATAACTGGTCAATACTTATTTCTGTCTTTCAGAACAAACAACTTCTGTATTTAGAAAGGCTGACATAATAACAGCCTTTGAACAGGAGGTACTTTGATGCTGAAGCTAAATACTCTCTATGACTCCTGGGGAAGGGAGGAGGCTGGCCTGTGGTAGCGGGAAGAAAAATTTTATGGAGTCTTTTGCATCCTGAAGGTTACACAGGCTCTACTGCAGATACAAGCATATAAGAGCTTTCTATCCCATTCTTCCCGACAAGCAACATTCACCTGGGTTACAAACACCTGGCCACAGCAGAAACTGCTGCCTACATATCCTCCATGGTTCTCCCAACTTTTCTTCCCACCCCCTCCATCTTTTTTGCAAGCTAACTGGATTTAGAGTGCTTTAAAGAGGGGATACAGATTATGGCTAATGAGACATGAGAACTGAAGGAAATTTACATTATTTGATTACATAATTATATAGAGAAACTAATGTAAATACTTAAGACTAACTGAAGAAAAGCAAGCCTATTAAAATCCTACTGAGGTTTGTGCTACTGTTTGCTGTCTCAATAAACAAATAGTCCTCCTTTTGCTACAGACAGTAGACATCTTCCTGCTCAGGAAGCTGGCTTGAACAAAAGCAGTGATGTTTTTCTTCCCTTTTGTTCTGCTTTTGTTCCCTTACATGCCCCCATAAACATATTTCTCAAGCCTAATAAGATTACTCTTACGTAAAGCATTAGATCCCTGTCATCAGAAACCACAAATCACTGACAGCACAGGATGGAGGAAGAAGTGCAAATATAGACAAAAAGGGAGTCATTGCATCTTTCCAAAAGTTGATGAGAAAGAGCGCAACTGTCATGCTTGTGTAGTCAGCATCTCTACACAGGGTACTGTGTCCTTACCAGCTGAAGCCATGCTTATTGGAAGGCGTGTACTTCTCCAGGAGAGCAGTCAGCTTCAGGAGAGAGTACTTCTGCAGCAGGTTCATCTGTGCCACCGACTGGCAGTTTATCTGCAGTGATGCCAAGCTGAGGCTGGGCCGGTGGGAGCTCTGGAAGCTGTGCCACCTCAGCCTGTGCCTGCAGAGAAGATGGAGCACAGAACAAGGGCTGGTCACTGAAATGTTTCTGCAAGATGTGCGGGAATTACTGCAAACGTAATGCTGAGCTCCCTGCCCTTGTCAACTGCTGTCTGGGAAATTTCACAAGCCTCTCTTAGCCAGCAGCCTCCCTGCCTCACCTGGTGCAATGCAGCATGCACAGGTACTTTAGGTGAGAACATGCACCCTGAGCTGACTCACAGCTCAGAGTTAACTACATGCTCCTGCCCTATCTGATATCCTCTGAGGGCTCTAATACCCTTCTTCAGAAGTCCTTTCAGGCAGTTGGAATCAAAAAAACTCCATTTAGAAAAAAGCCCAATTTTTTAAGACACATCAAATGGCAAGTAAGCACTTCTAAAAGTCCCGTTAGGTTTATAAAGCAGCTGTGAAACTAAATGACAGCAGAAACCAGTTTTAAAGGAAAACTGGAAGCAAAGTTAGAAAGAATTCAACTCCTTGCTGTACTCACAATTCAAAACACAGTCACCTATCCCATGGTAAAACACCCAGAAGAAACAGGGAGGCCACTGGAACTCCCCCAGTTCCCCACAGTGCTACAGTGATCAAGAGAAAATAAACAAATCTCATTTTCCCTGCAGATTTAATGCTCCAGTGTGCTATTAAGAAAGAGATGGCTACTGAAAAGTGTGAATTTTTGGAACAGCCTAAAAGTCAAGGCTTTTACTATACACTGACACAAACCAGACCAAACTGACACTGTTTTTCCCATCAAATTTAAAAAGTGAATGATCCTACTTGAGGTACCTCTCCCTCCCACACACCATTTCAGTTTGAAGAATTATGATCCCTGAAAACTGCCTTAACATTCCTCCTAACACTGACTTGCTGAGCAGGCTGTTTTTCAATGACTACTCAGGCTGAACATACAAACATACAGCTATGAAGTATGGGAATCACTTGCCTAGAAGTCTTGCACAAATACTTCCCTTGCCTGCAATTACTTTGGGAAGCAATGGGAACAACATGTGAGTGCCTGAATGGCTACTTCTACTGCACCTTAACCGAGTGGGGTAAAGGGGGATCTCACCAGGGCCACCCCAATTCCCAGTGCCTGTGATCTCACCTGCTGGACCTCGTCAGTGATGCACCCACCCCAGAGTCCCTCCTGTCCTGCATCCCTGTGGGGTCTTCTGTTTCATTCAGTGAATTCCCCGTACTGTCAAGGTCACTCAGTGTTGCTCGATCATTATCTACATCGAGGTGGATCTGCTTAGGAGAGGAAGGACATGGGGAGATGGAGTCGAGTGCTGAATCAGAGTCCCCTTCATCTGAGAACTTCTCTGACCACTGGTTTACTATTCTCTGCATCCCTTTGACATGGTACAGGATGTCGTCTAGTTCTGGGAATATGTCTTCATTTTCAAGGTCAGCCAGGTCACTCGTACTGGAATACAGGATTGAGCCTGGCACATTGTCATAAATACTCAGGCGGCTGGTTACTGAGCTGGAGGAGTTACGTCTTTTCCCCATGCCCAGCTCCTTAGAGCTGTCACCACTGTTTTCCCTCCGGAGGCTGAGATGGCCATGTCCATGGTAACTCCCTGTCCTCCAGTTCACAGAGGCATTGTTTTCTGTAGGGGAGAAGTTGCCATTGGAGAGTGCTTTTGGAAAAGTGCCGGGCTTATGATCTTCGGGGATAAAAAACACCGTGTCTTCTGCAAAGCTTCCCCGGTTCTTGAAGTTCTGCTCTATCACGTCACTGAACGTTGACTGGTTGAAGGGGTCAAAGCCTTCCAGGTACATGCCCACCCTTTTGTTGTATGCACTGAGGCTGCGTGTTCGCGTAACAGGACTGGGTGTGCTGACAGCACTGCTTGTCTCAGACTGACTACTGCTGCTGCTGGTCTGCGTGGAATTGGAGACGCTCCTCTTTCGTACCATGGGGAGACTGATGTGATTGCCATTGAGGGCAGAGATCTCCACGCAATTAAGTTGTTTCAGTTTATCTTCATCCATGCCCTCCTGCAGGATGGGCCCGCTAATAATAAGGCCAAGCTTTGAAGGAGCTTTGCTCTTGCCATGGTGAGAGCTTTTGATCTTCAGGCTCTCCATTCTCTTCAGCAGGCTCTTTGTTTTGGACTTGGCGTTCTTCTCATTGGCTTTTGTGTTGAAGCTGAAGCTATTCAGCTCCCTGGGCGAGGGCAGGCTGCTGAATGAGTCATCATTTGCTACGAAATTGCTTGATGAACAAATGCTCACGACTGAGTTTGTCCTGGTAGTAGATGCCTCACTCTGCAGGGTTGGTTGGTGGCTGCTGGTGCTACTGATGCTCAGAATAGAAGCCACTTCCTGGCGTTCACTGAGGTCTGTTAGCACACTCTCATGGCTTGTGGCATTAGTAAGGTGAGAATCATCTGGGGAAGGGGTATTTAAGTCCAGTTTTGGAGGGAACACATCAAATTCTTCGAGCCTTGACCACCTCTTGCTGTCCCTCTGAAAAGTCCATTTGCCACTTATTGCACAAGGTTCATCTTCATCTGAATCTTCGCTCTGCAAAGGAGAAGAACCCTGAAAGTACTGCTTGCAAATTGCACAAACAGCAAAGGCGGTTGCATTTAAATACAATGCCCACTAAAATGCTTTAAGCATGATCTTATTCTCACTGATTTTGAAGTGAGAACAGTCTTTTACTTCAGGGCGAGGAAGATTAAGCCATAAAGCACATCACAGGAAAAGATAACAAGGGACAGGCAATATATTTTAACAGTTTTTAAATACAAAAGATACAAGCTTCATAAAAAGAAACAAGAGCAATTTAAAGCAGATCATATTGTTTTTCTAAAAACCCTAGTATCCATAGACTTTTAATTAATTGGTCACAGTGGATAGCCCTCAGATCAATGGAAATTCCTGGCATGCATAAAATTTTAAACTGGAGTCAGTCAGGGGTTGGGGTCCCTCTGGACTCTCTCCAAAGTTACACTCTGTTGATAGCGGCTGTGTGTTTATACTCCTCTTTGCAATTATGAGATGTTTCTCATATGTTCTGAATTATAGTGGCTTAATTCCTTACCCATTCGGGAAGTCTGAACGGTCTCAAGCTGTGACTAATGAGGTAGCAAAAGAAGCTCTTGTGTTGAAAGAGTACGATGCCTCCAGGCTCTTACCTGGCTCACTCTTCCTCCCACAGGCTAGCAGCTAACATTTTAAGAATGTCCTGTGAAGTTTCTACTTTAGTCTTGCTTCAGGCAAACTTTAACACTCAGATAGCAAGCAGCAAGAGCTCACTGACAGTATAGCACGTAACTAAATTGTAAATAACATCTCCACTGATGATGTTTGATGTATGAGTAACGCCTGAAGGCACAATTACATGTACATCACTTAGGCTTACAATCTTTTCATCTAAAGACTGAAAGGGAACGATTCTGGAACTGTCATATTTGGTCTTCCAAATAACTGGAAAGTCTCATGTTGGAAGAATAAAACCAATGAAGATATTTTAATACAACACCATAAAACCACAAAACAACCTTTGGTGTTCAGAGCAGGAAACACTAATTGCCACCCAGCTCCATGAGTTTCACTTGATTTGTTTAGACTGCTTTAATTTAAAAACAAACATGCATGCCCCAAACTGTAACTATCTGTGTGCCAGGAACACAAACACTTATTCCCTGAAAAACAAGTAAATTATTCATATTTCAAGTATTTTATTTATGCATACATTAGTTCCTCATCCTCTCCTAGTGTCTTGGCTTGGGTTTTTTTTTATCATACATTTCATCACCTCGGGAAAATAAGTGTTCATTTTTTATAACCAAATACAGGAGACACAGAGCAAATGTCATCTTCTTTGTGTCCTAACTACTACAAACTACTTTTCTCCATGACTCAGATGAAAACCTAAGAGGTCTGTCATGCTTACTGAAAGTCTTCAGGAGGAAAAAAGTCACCTGAACTGCCAATGGATAATAATGGAAAATAAAGAGTAGTAAAAAGAGCTTAATTTGCAAGGAGGTCAATGCAAACGTAAGGAAGCGTATGTTTCTGTCAGCAATTTTTTTTTCCTTCTGCTAGAAAGCTTCAGAGACTAAGTATTGATTTTAATGAAGTCAACAACAAAAGGGAATAGGATCTGAGTCCATCTCTGCCAGAACATGGGTGGTGAATGAAAATCAGGAAGGACTGAAACAAAGGTAATATCCAGACTCCGGAAGATCTGGGGCTTGGATCTAAAGTGGGGTCTGGTCTGACCTCTAACAGCAATACTGCTCATTCCAGTGTTAACAAGGTTCAGGAACAAGAAGGAGAAATCTGGCAGTCATAAAGAGCAATCCAGCTGCCTACCCCCACTTTTAGAGTTCCTATAGAACTGCTGCCTTAGAGTGTTATCTTCTGGAGCTTGGATGCTGTTTCCAACATACCACAAACAGATAGGGAAAGAGGGGATTAATTCCTGGTAAACAACCTCAGAGCATTTGTATGCATTCTTGTTAAGGGTAGGGCAGGACTGTATTGCCTTAGCTCAGTCATCTTTATCTGCAGTTGTCATATCCCAGAGGATAGTATAAACTACTGATCCCTCCTAAGACACAGTTTTAAGACAGCTATTGAGTGGTACCTTACTAGCAGATCCCAGCAACTCAGCTTTCTATTGGTACTACCTTTTTGAAATTTCAGTTGATGCTCTTGTACCTCTCACCACACTCCACAGGGATCCTGGAGATTCAGGAAACACTTTTAATTCCTGCTGAGCTCCCTGGAAACACTACTAAAAAGGTATCTGATATATTCTGTAAATATATATTACTTTAATTTCAAACTATGCAACTAAAAAAGAAGTAAACAATGTGTCCCATTCTACAAAGGATTAGCTCTTCCCTTTGCAGGCTAAACACAGTCTAACTGATCTTGTCTGTATCATAATAAAATAATACAATCCTAATGTGATGGCAAAGAACCAAAACTGTGAAGACGATGCCAAAGACTATGTTCTAATATTCAGGTCAGCTCATTGTGGCAGGTTATACACTACAAGGGCAGCCACTCTGGCAGGCAGAGAAGCCCAGTGTCTTTCACACTGGGAGCAGCATCCCAGGGGAAGAGTTTGCTAGACGAGTAACCTGTACCCGCAGCCAAGTCCTGCAGTTTTCACTCAGTGAGAACATGAAATGAAATGTAAGCAGCGTTTTGACTGTGTGTCCTTTGCTGGGTTCTGCTCAGGTGTTATCCTAGACTGCAGCTAAGCAATCTGCTACATGGTGGGTATTTTTTTTCAGTTTCATTAATGTACAGTGCTGTAAGAGATGTTAAAAGAACTTACCCTTTTCCTGTGGGGACTAATTTCTAGCTTCATCACTGCACATTTGTTTAAAGTATTTAAGCGCCTGCAAAGCAAAGGAAACCTTATTTAAGAGAACACTCCAGTATTTTGACACAGGCTACTCCAGTTCACAAGCTTTTGTGAAGGCTGTGGGCAAACTGCTTTGCATACAAATAGCCACAAGCAGAGTTTCAATTAGAGCCCTAATTACACTTAACCATTAACCCATTACATTTGGCTGTACTCAAACTTCAGAGGGAGGGATGGATGACTATTTGTCACAATTACCTGAATCAAAGTAAAGAGGAGTGAATGGAAATTTAGTCAAAGTTG
The DNA here is from genome assembly GCA_032466535.1 of Forpus xanthops. NCBI lineage: Eukaryota > Metazoa > Chordata > Aves > Psittaciformes > Psittacidae > Forpus > Forpus xanthops. The sequence goes on along the minus strand of JASSUY010038472.1, from coordinate 11,616 downwards.
AGAAGTGCATTATATTCAATGAAATGTAATAATTACCTTTGTTTAAACAGCAGACATTTGAACCCTGAAACCATCAGTCTCAACAGACTGAAAATAAAACAAAAGGCTTTGTATTTGACATTATGTACACATGCCTGTGTGAAAAAAGCATCCTGCTTTAAAATTATACTTTATAAGCTAAAAACCTCTCAGAGGAAAGGTTATTTTCCACTTATTAGGTATCTACTTTGTGAACAGTGATAATTTTCAATACAGTCTTCGGACAAAACAACTCACCAGTTTAAACAAAAATGTACAACAAAACGCAGACCTGATTTTTCCTTCCTAAACTGTTTCATTTATACATAAAAATGTTGTTCTGAAGGACTAAAATTTAAACGAAAAATAAGTTGCTGCGGCAACAATAGTTAGATGACCTCATTGTGAAATGTGATAATAGTCTGGATGCATATCTTGAAGCACTGTAAGCATTCCTCTGTTCCCTGATGAGCTAATTCTGGTAGGTATCCCTAAAATAAAAAGTATTTTTCTTCTACCCTCTCCCCAGAAGCTCAGTGTGCACAGCTGAGCAGAAACAGCTTAAAGCAGAGCAAAACTTGGCACTGTTAAACACACAGCTCCATGGCAGCTTAGGCACAGCTTAGTGAAGGCTGCCGCGGTCTCCTGCCCTTCTCCCAGCCCTTGTCATCTCACAAATCGCTCCAGGATCATGGCTCAGATAATACCTGCACTAGTAAACTATGGTTAGATAAATGCTGGTGCTGCGACAAGGCAAAGGGCAGGAACAAGCTGAATGTGATGCACAAGGCAGAAAAACTGAAGCAGCAGCTTCATGGAAGTGATGGTTTGGTCCCTTGTGCTAATACTTCCACTCGTGTGGCTGTACTGGGGGTTGGATGAGGAGACCAATGGAGCTGAAAACTAATCTTTCAATACATTGTTGGGTTGAATTTCTCCCAGGTCAGTTGCCTAAGCTGCAGGAAGGGCAGGGAGAGGCAGAGGAGCAGAGCCTCTCCTTTCCTACAACCAGACTGCAGCCCCAGTTCACCAGGAACAAAACTGGGCTTTAGAAAGCCTAATCCGTTCTGAAGGAAGTTGTATAATTTTCACAAAATTCATCTGGACAAAGCGTAAAGAAGAAACTAACAGCAGCTTTGAAAAACTAAAAACATGCAAAAAAAAAACCCAAACCAAACATGAACAAAAAACCCCCCACAAACAAAGAAAAAACTGCTGATTTATCTTGTTGTTTCAGAAGAATCTTTTCAGAGTCATGAAACTTGTAACTTGAATCTAGAAAGTGTGTGTACAGGAAGAATTACTAGTTCCTTCTCTTTCCCCTCGCCTTTTATGAGCAGGATTGGTTGCAGATGGTATTTACACAGGGCTTGATCCTGAGGCCATCAAAGAAAGTGGAAAAGCTCCTACTGGTGCTGTCGATGCAGTTGTGAAGTGAAAAAAAAAAAAAGGAAAAAAAGAAGGCAGCTTGATCTATAATTAGACCCAACCACAACAGAGCAGAAAAGGAGAGAAACAGGAAGAATTGCCATGGGTCAGATAGTAGGGCAGTGGCAGGTTAGGAAACTTCTCCAGATCTATTTTCATCTTTGCTCTGACTTTAAAAGGCAGAAGCTCAGTCCTGTTGGATGCAGTTGGTGGATACATGCACAAGTCCACTCAATTTGAGAGGAACTGCACAGCATGGGTGAAGGGTGAATGTCCCATCTACATGCTACGTGCTACACAACAAAACTAGGATATGAGGCCACACAGCAGCAGAAAGCTGTCTCCCTCTCTGCTATGAAAACGTTCTCCTTCAAACTCGTGAACCTCAAGACCAGGGAATATTAAACTGGTTTCAGATCTATATTGCATAATAATCTACAAATTTCACAGTGTTACACTTTGACTTATGCAGAGAGAAGTTATTACCGAATCCCTGTATCAGGCTTTATATAGCTCCAGCCTGTCTGACCGCTAATAAAGACAATCTCTGATTTCACAAAGATTACATCCCCAGACTTTCATCCTACTCAGATTAAACCCCTGAAATAGCTGGAAAGAGGTAGAGCAAAGACCTCTGTTTCCACAGAGGGTGCTTAAGAGAGAAAAACGTCCCAGTGCATACCTCACAAAAATGAGCATGAAGGAAAGATAAGGTAACCTCCAATGAGCGAGGTTAAATACAATAGCAGTGAAGCAAATAAAGGTTCTGTTACACATTTGACATGATTTCATCACAAAACCAGTTTCCCTTTTAAAACCTAAATGCTCTGCAGCTATTGCCTCTCATCTGCAATTTTCATTATATACATCACACATTCTGCTGTACTTGTGCTCAAGTTCAGCAGTGCCCAGTCCCTGACCTAGAGGCCACTGAAAAACACAGTACAATATGCAAAACTGCCTTCCAAACACATTACTGAATCTGCAAATCTAAGTGTAGGCTTTGCCAGGATGAGAACTAGCTATACAACCATCATTAACCTTCACATACACTTTGCAATACTTTTTGATTATATAAGCGTACATGCATTTTCTACAGATCCTATCACCAAATCAATGGCTGTTGATGAACTGCAATCTTCTCTTCTGGTTCCATCTGGTAATTCCATTCCTAGGTAGAAATTCAATTTACCATTTCCCTGACAGTCAGCAGGTCTGCCTCATTCTTTAGCTCTTATTCTGCCCGAACCTGTCTCAGCGACAACTTCTCAAGGTGAAGATCGGAGATAGAGGGATGGGGCAGGATTGCTACAGACAGCAGTTAGAGGTGCTTTCACCATCTGGCTATCTCTATTTCTTCAATGCCTCCTACTCTGGCCACTTTCTGGATGACTGTCTGGATGACAAGATACTATCTTCTGCCATCATTTAGATAAATGCTTTAATGTCAGCCCTTTCTATATACATCTTCACATCCAGATGGTATCTTAATCTTGTGAAGCATTCTGTCTCCAAGATGTCACTTTTCCTTGCCTTTCTCCTATTCAGGCTCTCACTCTCCTTCGACCTCGCTCTGCTAAAACCTTCTTCCTGAGGGTGACCAACGTAACAGGACCTGCTGCTCAGGCCCAGACCATGAGTTGAGACTGGTTTGTGTTAGCTGGAGCAACAATTACATTGGATGCTGGAACCTGCTGCTGGCAAAACATGAGGCATTGGAGCTCCTGTCAGAAATGAGCAAGTGATGCATTCTTCCTAGTCATCTCCTCATAAATGGCTAAACTAGTTTAATCTGAACTTCTTTCAAGAAAGGCAGCCTGAACAAGACATTTGCTATCAAAAATGCATTTTTGAACAGCTAATTTCAGCTAATTTATAAATTAAAATATGGGCTATAATGTGATGTCTTTGTTAATCTACATACCAGTCAGTTCGATGGTGGCTATAACCCCAGGTAATTCATTCTGCTGTCATTAACAGGAGAAAATTCTCATCCCACACACCCAAGAAAAGTGGTAGCAATGCAGAATGTTAGATTTACGCATTTCAAATGACAATTTTCAATCTGAGTAATTGTATCATCTAGCTTTAAGGTTTAAAATATTTCCTGATGGATTTAAATTAATTCATTTTCACAAGGCAAATTCTAACTCAATTATACCTGTAACTAATCAATGATACGTGAACTTTCTCACTGAAGTAGACAGCCTCTACGCTGGCTCCTGGGGTTCATCTGCACATTTTAACTTACAAAGGAGGCTAGCTCTCTACAAACCAAATGGCATGAGCAGTGAATGCGGCTCATGCAAATCCATTACAATCAGGTTCTCGGATGAAAAGTCCTGATGGTGAAAGATTTAAGAAACCTGTTGCGTATATATATCATGGCAGTTTTCTAGCCATGCATAAGGAGATTAAACAGAATTTCCATCATGGCTTCCTATGTATTTTGTACTTAGCAACAACCTTTACCATAAGCATGTTTCAGCACTTTGTCTCATCACTGCATGATGCAGCCAGTTATTCTCTGGAGACAAATTTCCAGTCATTAATCTAACATAAAGTCCTATGAAACCAAGGCCAGCAGTGCTTCGCACAGTCACTACATGAAGCATCCCAGCAAATTAGTCATTGCTCTTACATTTTTAACCCAACATTTCATGATAAGATCACTAAATGACATTTCTTAACCATGTATCTTCTACTGTTACCAAGTGCCATATGCCCTCACTGTAATTCAAGTCTCTACCCGTCACTTAACATTTTTCCAGAAAAACCTTAACGGTGTGGACATTGATACCTTTTCCATCTAGAAAGGAATCTGACAAAACATTTACTAATATCCTGGTTTTAAAGTTACATTTGTTTTCCTGCTTACACTTGTAAGATTATTAACAAATAATTTGCAATATTACTCAGATGTAAACTATCATTTAAAATGCTTCAAACTCGAATCCCCATCAATGTGATTTCTACAGCCTTTTTAAAAACATAAAAAAGAAACATTTAAAGTTTTTCACATGCAGTAATGACAAGGTAGGTAGAACTGCTGCCAGACAGGAAAGCAGATTCTCTGCAGAGATGACTTTTCTATTTTGTTACCATCCACTGCATGCAGTGTTCATTTACTCTGTGCTGCAAATGCAAGGAACTCCAAAACCACTCTGATTTTCAGTCAAGGAGCAGTGGTGGACTCACAGTTGTGGAACAGCTCTAAGTAAGTCTTTTCCTGAGTAAACTCCTTTACTGTTTACACACTGACCATGGCATGAGTCAAAATAAACCCAGGCTTCAGGCAGAAATGCAGCATTCCAAACTATGTGGCTTCTCTGTGTTTTTTAATGAGCTTTACAAAATCAGACAAGGAGATGCAGAAAAAGAATCTGAAGGTGGAAAAGTTGCGATAATGTACTGTTTTTGTCTAACAAAAATGGTAAGGAACCAAATACAGACATCTGAGATGGTTAACTGAATTATTTTAGCTTTATTTTGGGTATGATCTAATGGCTCCAGGAAAAACTTTAGCTTCAGTTTTAAAGTTATCTTGTAAATGATAATTCTGATATATAAACCATAGGCTTCAAAATTATATAATTCAGCCTTTAAAATCTTTGTCTCAAGCTACAGTAAGACTGGTGGATTTTTATGATTATTACACAGAAAACAATTTGAAGATGAAAGAAAGGGGCTATTTTTCAATTAGAGCACACAGTAACAACTTCATAGTTTCGCAAAGTATGTGCCTCTCCGTATCATTTTGGTTTGGTCATCTTTATTAGCAGGCTTACAGTATAAGCTTCCTTTCATAGGTAAGATATTTTACTGTCCTCTATGTTCAGAAAAAGTGTTTTTATCAATCATATTAGTGCAAATCTCAACAAGATAGGGAGGGCATATTCTTTCTTTCATCAGTGAGGAACAATCTGATACTTTTTTTTTCCCATATAAATAAATAACCCCAGGTTAGGAAGTATTCTCGCAGGAGAGTCCTAGGTCCAAAATATGCTGGTTTGACTGTATTTTGTTTTCCTGGCAAAGGAAGACCAAGCTTCTGGAAAACAGTATTTATTGACATTGCAGCACTTTCTGTTCAATGACTTCACAAGTTTCAGAGCCCGGAGATAAGCACATTGATGCATCATATTTTAACATCAGTGGAATAGGTGCCCTGCACTTGAGTAGGGCACATCTCAAGTGTGAATTTAACATTAATGAAATTTTTCCCTCCTAATGACTGGGCAATAAATCTGTTTTCTTAGTCTGAAAATCCTGCAAATATTTCTGAAGAACTTTAAATTCCAGTCCCTCTCCTTTATTTCTACTTATGGCAGTGCTGGCAAGAGAACACTGTAAACTTAAAGCCTTTCTTAAAAGGGTTTTGTAATTTATTAAAATTACTGACATTCACAGTTGCAGACATCATGCATGCAGGATCCAACAGCATACATTTTGCAGACAATTTGGAAAGCTGCCATACTGAAGAACTGAGACAGGAAACTGCATTTATTTCTAGGTAATAGGAGATACAAAAAGTTAAGGCATGTTTTTTGCCATTTAGGATTATGGACTCAAACTAGGAGGTAACTGATGGATGAATGTCAGACGGGGCCATCACAACTGCTTTCATGATAAAATTGTCAATGTAGAGGCTGTAGTTTTATAGAAAGATGCTGCCACAAACAGGCAAGTCTTGCTCCCTCTTTGCCTCTACCCCTCCCTTCTCCTGCCCCTGCAGCTGGCTGTAGGATCCTGTCCCATCCTTTGCACCTACTCAAACTTGATTATGCTTTTACATGGGCTGATTTAATTTACTAACCCAGCAAAGGGCTGTCCAGACACTTTATTTGCAAGGTGAGTGAGCTGAACTGGGTTAAGGAAGGAGATCATCAACAACAGAGATAAGTAGTGGGAGCATGTGGCTGAGGGCGACGGTAATCTTTGCAGTGGTGATAAACTACTGGATTTGCTCATATTATCCCTTTCAGCCATACCTACACTCACTTTGTGACCACAGTACACACAGGGTAATGCACTGAGGTCAGCATAAAGGTTTCTATACATAGGTTTTTGTTTTGTTTGTATACATAGCTGCTCTCCAATGTAAGAAAGGAGAGTACACAGAGCGTTGCAGCACTATCTGGCTAATACTGCTCCCAAAAACCAATTCCTGTGTGAGAACTAATGCTACAATTCTATGTGCAGATGACAACATGGTCCTGCTTGAACATGCCTAACTAATTTGGGAATTAGTAATGAAAACAAATTAAGGTATGCCCATGGAATACCTGTCACAAATAGCTGCTGCCACTTTCCTCCCAACTTTAAGTAAGATCACAAACATTACTTGGGCTGATATATTATTCCAACAAAACACACATACTGACAGTGGATAACTTAAAGGTATCAAGCAAATGGTTATTCAACGGTATATAATTCAGTTGAAGCTATGCACTTCCCAGGTTATACTTTCTATTACATTAAGGGTTTTGTTTCAAAACGCAGTGTGAATTTTTTTTTACCTACCTGCATAACGCCTCAATAGCATCTCTGTCCAGAAAGTCATGCTCTCTCTTCACCAGAGCGATGTCAATTGGAAAAAGGAGATCTGCAGGAATAGAGACAGATGGAATCAAAACGACCCTTATTCCCAGCAGTGAGTTATTTCAGAACAACCAGCTGCATCCAGTTTAGCTCACAGAGCACTTCTCAGATAAACATATGCTCTCACCTCCAGTGCCACAGATACTTTTATTTTCATACACAAGGTTTCATCGAAGGAGGTGATCCTGCTCCTCTACTCTGCTCTTGTGAGACCTCACTTGGAGTACTGTGTGCAGGTTTGGTGTTCTTAACATAAAAAGGACATGGAACTGTTGCAACAACTCCAGAGGAGGGCCATGAGGATGATCAGGTTGGGGCTGTTCAGCCTGGAGAAGAGAAGGCTGCATGGAGACCTCATAGCAGCCTTCCAGTATCTGAAGGGGGCCTATAGAAATGCTGGGGAGGGACTCTTCATTAGAGGCTGTCGTGATAGGACAAGGGGTAATAGGCTCAAGCTTAAGTAGGGGAAGTTTAGATTGGATCTGAGGAAGAAATTCTTTACTGTAAGAGTGGTGAGGCCCTGGAATGGGCTGTCCAGGGAACTTCTGAATGCTCCATCGCTGGTGGTGTTCAAGGCCAGGCTGGACATAGCCTTGGATGACATGGTTTAGGGTGAGGTGTCCCTGCCCATGCCAGGGGGTTTGGAACTAGATGATTTTAAGGTCCTTTCCAACCCTAACTATTCTGTGATTCTGTGATGTGCAGCTTTTGTAACTGAAAGTCTGTATGAAAAATGGAGGAAAAATGAGCAAAGCAGAGATGAAACAGTGGAAAAGAGGAAAATGCAAGCATCCAACATCAGATGCGTAAACTGATTCAGGCTAGATTTACTTAAAATAAATATACAGTCTCCATCAAAGTACTCGTATCTCACATTAAAGAAAAAAGGTCAGTAAATCTGAATCTCTAGAAAAGAGTGAAAAACTGAATCTCCTTGCTGTTAATCAAGCTATTTAAAAGTTTGACGCTATTACAACCTTAATGAGATATGGACTGAAATGAAAGCAAAGCAAGCTGCGTGGAGCCCATGCCGCCTCCTTTCCTTAGGAGATTATTTAGGTAAACAACTGAGAGAGTGAGGGGGAGGAAAGTGCTGGCAGAGAGCTGAAAATTTACTACAGCTCTGAAGCAGCAGCCACATATATATTATTTACTGTCCTCCACAGATTCCTGACTGTCATACAGGTCCTGATCCGGCATTCCTTGAACAGCCAAAACTCCCATCAAAGCCACCGGGTGTCCAGCGTACACAGCAATACAAACTGCAAGTACATTGCTGCAGTTGCATACAACTTCCCTGGTCCAAGTGATTGTCTCTAAAATACTTAAATTTCCAGAGACTGAGAAAGAATGAGTTGAAATTATGAAAAGAGTAGGACTGGTGTTGATTTGTGGAAAGTTAGTTAACATTCTGGGTTTTCTATACCAATAGATAATGTCTCAAATGAACTATCTGTCCTGATTTTGCCTCTGGAACAAATTATGACATAGTCTGCAAAAAGCAAGAAATTCTGTCTCTTCTATAAAAAACTGAAGTTTTAGCAAAGTAACTGATAAAGGTTTACTGATTAATCTCAGTTTTAAATATGTACTGTGTTGGACCTCTCCATATATGTCACTTTATACTATGCTCAGCTGATTCATGGGTCTTCTGTTCACTATTTTAAAGTCTAAGGTGCAAGTAAAGAGGGTGAGCACATTCAACTGGTATTTTTCACCAGTGCTGCTGTAATTTTTTCCATTAAGAAAGCTAGTACCTTAGAATGCCCATAAAAAAAAAAAAAGTGGGAGAACTTAAGTAAGAGAAGTGACTTGAAGAAGTTGACAGTCTGCATGAGCCCTTTTTTTTATGCTTTTTAAATGCTGCTGCTGTTTTTGTTGTTGCTGCTGCTGCTGCTGGAGGGGAGCTTGCAAAGGACAATGGTGTATTCTTTTGCTATAAGGACAGCTGTCTTTTCAATGGCCATGGCTGGCCTTGCTCTCTCCTCTGCAGTCCTTTTGATGTCATGTAGGACGTTGTCCTACATTAGAAACTCTGTTTAAGTTTAGAGTCTCGAGGTAGGCCAATGGTAACCGCAGCTAGAACACATTTTCTGAACGAAATTACATTTTTAGGGGATTTACAGCTCAGCATAACATGAAATCCACAAGCCCAGATACTGAGCTGAGAGTCTTGTCTCCAAGTCGTAACAAAGACTGGAAGTATAGTCCCAGCTCTGCATCCCAAGAAAATCTTGGCAATTCCACTAGCACAAAAAAAGGGAGGGAGGGGGGATAAAAATAGGAAAAAGGAAGAGAAATAATAAAAGGAAATTTTATTTCTGAACAGGCAAAGAAAAGTTTCACCAAGTGCTGCTTTTGAAAGTGTTATTATCATCTCATATTGCCAATGCAGCTGCAAATCAAAGCTCAACGAGATCATTTTTCAAGGTCAGCTTAGCATTTGCTGTAATTTCCAACAGTTACTCACTGTAAATAATGGTCATTCTATGCTCATTCTTACAAGCAGCAGCTGGAGTTAGTTTTAGGAAAGAGAAGAGGCAGATAAGGGTTCATAATAATTTCTCTACAATGCAAGTTATTTTAAGTGGTAGTGGCATTTTCTGAACGTAACATAAAATGGATGTCACACTTTAAACAAACTTCTGTGTGTTATTCTGCATCAGAGTGCAAGACTGTATGCCAAAACTGAAAGCTCCTAGTAGGTTACCAATTTTAATTGTGCAAAACCATTGTAAAAGTGGACATGCAAAGAGAGTCCATTCCACAGAAGGACTACTGCAGGAGGCAGCATTCTCTTTGAGGAACTGCTGCACATCTGCACAACAATGGTTTGTAGGTATGCATGTTTTTTTCTCCTCTACATCGAGCCTGTGTCTCACACCAACTCAAAACTGTTCTGAAAAAACCACACAGGACTTGGGAATGATGAGGTGTACAGATGCATCCATGCAGATGAGGAATTTCCTACCTCTGCTCCATCAGAAGAGCTGGCCAGTGGAGCTGACCACAGCTCTTGTGCTCCGGTACGGCTGGACTAGTAGCAGTGGATGACTACAGTCATGAAAATATACTTCATTGGTATTTTAACTACAGGGAATGTACCACGGTGCTAACATAACATTTGTGCTATAAGGACATATGGAAGGTTTGCAATAAGACAAACTTGGAACAAGTTTAAAACTTCAAGAGTGCTTCAGGGTACACTGGGTTTGGTAGACCACTGTGCATGATGGGTAGTAGAGACCAGTGCAATCTCTAAAAGTCATCTTACATACTGGCACTTCAGTTGAGTGCCTGAACCTCATTTATTGATGAATATTATATCTTCTTGTCCAAAAATTACGCAGGATTGACCAACTTGGAAAGTTAGGTCCTACCTTCATAAAGCTGTGCATACTGTGGGAACCCGGCAGCCCGCAGCCAGTCACAAGCTTCCTTAGCCTCAATTTCTGGAAGAGGACAGAAACAAGACACCCTCTGATTAGTGACCTGCAAAGCAAAAGCTTCCTCGCCACCACTTCTACTACCACTGTTACAAAATAAGGACAAAGGTATTTAGTGACTTTGAACTGAGACACAGGTTTGCTCAGCCCAGTTTGCTTTTCTTCTCATGATCAAACATACCCTAGATTCTGAAAAGTCATTAGTGTTCATCCATGATTTATCAACAGCTGATCATTTTAATAATTAGAGAAACAGATGAAAACTGCAGGAGTTATGGATTATTCCATAAAAGTTTTCTAAGCGCTAGAGAAACCAGCATCACAATCAACATGAGCAACATTTGTTCAACAAATCTTACAATTCTCTTGCCACAACTATTGTCTTGACAGAAATTCCTAGTAAAGCTCGTAACACTGTGCACTTTGATGTCTTGTGGATGGTACTAACAGATGCAAGCCAAAGAACGATAGGCAGCTCACTCACGTGCACATTTACTACACCATGAACCTAGTTTCACTGGATGTCTTCACGACATTTATGAGTTACTTGGTACATTATAGGAAATTTGGCTAACTTTCCCTCAAGCTGCCCAAATCAGCGTGCTAAAAACTGAAATCATTCATGTAAATATACATGACACCAAAAGTAAGGAAACATTTTCAACACGGCTTGTATTAGTCTGAATAAATTGTCCACAAAATCATCTCTTACCTAACACAAGCAGAAATACAGAATATGTTATCTTATTAGCTACAAATGCAACAGTATATTCTCTAATTGTTAAGGAGATGGAGTGGGATAATTTTGCTGCTCTAAAAATCCAAGGAAGTGCTACTGGGAATTTAGCTTCTAACTTAGAACTCGTCAGACAGTCAGTGAGCAGTCAGAAACTCTTGAAGTTCATCTGGCTTTAATTATATTCACTGTTCTTGATGGACCAGAAAAGAAAAGCGTTATTATGTACAACTCGGTAGACAATTCTGCTTGGAGATGATCCTACAGCTACCTGCTGCAGAAACTATGCAAAAAGGGTCTTTTTCCTCAGAATTGCTCACAATACAAGTTACCAAATATAGAGCAGCGAACAGCTGAATATAAGCAAAACATCTCAAGATTTTGTCA
>JASSUY010038470.1:13818-77527 GCA_032466535.1 Forpus xanthops | reverse complement strand
TAGGGATGCTGGGGAGGGACTCTTCATGAGGGACTGTAGTGATAGGACAAGGGGTAATGGGTTCAAACTTAAACAGGTAACGTTTATATTGGATGTGAGGAAGAAATTCTTTCCTGTGCTGGTGGTGAGGCACTGGAATGGGTCACCCAGGGAAGTTGTGAATGCTCCATCCCCGGTGATGTTCAAAGCCGGGTTGGACATAGCCTTGGGTGTGAGATGTTGCTGCCCCTGCAGGGGAATTAGAACTTGATGATCTTAAGATCCTTTCCAACCCCAACTACTCTATGACTGTATGATTCTATTTAGAGCATTTACAAAAATTGCACTGCACTGAAATGCCTTTTCAAGGTAGGAGGCTTAGGTTTTATAGGAATACTGCTTTGATATTTTAAGAAAAGATTTTAGAAGATGAAGGGGCTTTTTTATCACTGTGAGTGACTTCTTTAGTTATATATTTAGGTGGAGGTTCAAATCTCTGTGTTGCCTGGTGCTGGAGGGTTTTGCTATGCCTGTGCCAGTGCTGTTTCTAGCTGCTGTGGAAGTGGAGGATTCTGAGCCTTTCCTAAGTCTGTATCCAGCCACTCACTTCCAGTGCCTGGACTTGGATGGCTCTGGTACACAGTGAGCCTGTTTGGAGAACTCACCTGCCAGGAAACTTCATTCCAGTTTTTCTATGAATTATTTTTTTTTCTAATATAACGCTGACAAAGGGAATATGTGCCTGAGGAATGCTCTGTGAAATGCAAATGTGAACACAGTGAAACCTCATCCTAGTCACAATGAGTGAAAAACAGCATTCTGAATTAGACAGAGGAAAAAACTTCATTACCAGTTTGTCACATGTGAAGTCAGAACCTCTTTCATACCATAGCATTAGTGTGCTTCATTTATTCCTTCTTGCCACAAAATGTTCTAACCAGTACAGTTCAAGAGATGTTGGCATGATGAGTGCTTACTGGTTGGTGATGCATTACCTTTAATTAGGTACTTTAGCTCAGGTATCAAATTGTATTATTGCAAGGATTTAAATGTGGTTGCCTTAGTCCTGGATACTATGTAATTTCATTGTATATCTGTAGCATTTCCCAATGTATTTCTTTGGTATATGATATGAGGGTTTTTAGTAAACCATGTGGCATTTATGCCCTAATGCTTGAGCCATATGTTGTGGGATTGATCCATGGAGATTGTGGTTTTCTTGGCCTGAATCTTTTTTCAAAGACTTGAGCTTGCATCAAGGACTAGACCTTGCTTTCAGTTGTGAATTACTTCAAAAATCGTTAGCATGTGATTAGGTTTAATGGTTGAAGTAAGGAAAATTTGTCTTGAATACAAACTCCAGATGCAAATTGTGCTGTCATTTATTTATTGTATTTATATATTTTCTCTTAAGCTGTATTGCATTCATTCGGATAGCTCGAGGTACAATGCAGTTGCAGTAGCACAAGTAGCAGGGGAAGCTGACTAACTGTGAGTGAGCCTTGGGACTTGTTTAACCATTGAAAGACGTGGATATGGAAAATTTTCTTAGCTTCTCGTAGTTGTATTCATTGAATTAGAGTAGAGTCTACATAAAATTAATGAGGAACAGGAAAATGGCCACACTATATAGCGCCACATTTAGATCAGCTTTGAGAGTTGCTGGGTTTGAAGCTTTCAGTTTTTTTTTGTTTTCCCACTTTATTGAGTAGTCAGGCATTAGACCGTGTGGCCTCATGAATGAAGTTTTCATACAAAGTCTTTCTGTGAAAAGTGGAAGATTGTATTAATTTTGGTATGCTGCTTCTCTTGTACTAACCCAAGATTCTGTTCATGTTCCGCATTTCCATCTCTTCCACTCTCAGACTTCAGTTGTTATTGATCACTTTCTCCATTAACTAGTTCCCTGCCTTCAATTATGTTCAGATCCCTGGGGAATGGCTCAGTAAGATCATCAGTTGCCTAAAATACAAACACTTGGCTGATATGCTGTCTTGTGTGTTATCTTGGGCTTCACTGTCAAGATCAGCGCACAGTATGAGTTAAACATTCTTCCTGGTGCCTGGGAAATGTTCAAATCCCAGTGCAGAAGTTGCCACAGGCTGTGAAATCTCTATACACTCAGTGAAGTCCCTATGCATATGAATATGCAGCTTGAAAACGATACTTCGTACAAACTTGCAAATGGGATTAATGGCTGTGGTTCATTACTGGCTATTGATTGAAATTAGACATCAGTGGACAACCTTTTGGGGATGGTAATGGATTTGAAGTGACTGATCCACAGCTTTGCCTTTCAGAGGAACTGTGACACAGGATTATCATTGCTAATAGAAGTCGTAAATCAGTTCTGTACATGGAATTCATGTATCTGAACTCCTTCCAAACTACATTTTTCCCTGCTTCAACAGCCCTTCATTAAAATTAGAGGTTTTGGAGTCATTCCAATGGAGGAAAACCAACCCATGCTAGATTGGATGGGTGTTGAGATTAAGTATCACACTGTAATAGCACATTGTTTAATGTTTATTATGGGTATTGATTGGTACTATGTGTGATTTTATGTGGGCCAAATACATCAATTTCTTTATAAAATGAAATACTGTACAGGAAGACTTTAACTTACATTGGTATTTTTTGAAGGAAAGTATTGGAATGATATGTTTCTGGAAAATCGGGTTTTGCAATGTTTACTCATTATATTTAATTTTAGATAAAGTTATTTCTCATGAAGTCAATGGAGGAAAATTTACCTGGCAATATCCTACAGCAAGATGCCACAACTGGATGCAGAAACAATGTTTGCCTTCAGCATAAGCAGCTTTCATAACTGTTGGAGATATCACTGGCTAGGCTCCTACAAGCTCCCTCCTTCAAATAGGATGCCCAAATGCACTACCCTTTGTTGAACAGGTGTAGAACTTTGGTGTGGGCTGTGGGGTGCTGGACATGCACTGGCAGGAAGCTTTTAGAAGAGACCTCATTTTTTATTATTATCATTTGTTGTTTTTAAAAGGCAATTATTCACTGGTCTTCAAATCTTTCATAGAGCTCCGCATTGTCTAGTGCCTGCTGTCCTGCTGACATGCGTTTTGCTACATCTAATCTCCAAATATTGCAACTAGTTTATCTGTTGTCTTTTCAATTTTTTTCCTTGCATGGTGTGCTTCCAAAGCCTCCTAAAAGGCAATTTTACATGTACTAAAACCTGGCTTCTACTAGGTGCCTAAATTATTTTTAAATCTCATTTAACCACTTTTAATTACATAATGTTGAAAGACAGCCAAGTCATTTTTTTGTACATTAAAAAGACTAGCCTGCAGTGAATGTGGGGGTACCAAGCTAATCTTAGCAAGCTAATGGATTTAAATGTAGCAGGCCTGACTGTATAGATGATGAAGTGAATTGGAGCAATCTGCTACCTTGTGGTCATAACAAAAAAATCATCATAATGATTCTGAATGCAGAACTATAGAGTGTGAAATAAAGGAGTAATTGTGCATTGGGACAGAGACAAGCTGGTAAGAGCAGTGGGAAGGATGCCAGGTGAAATGAAATTTCTCTGTCTCTATGGTAGGATATGCCAGCTTCTGTCATCAGTTCAGAAAAGGAAAATGCGTTGAAATATGGAAGATGTTAGGTTGCAACTTGTTTATAAATGAATTTGTTGTCTAAAAATATGTATGTACTATACTGGGACTCTTTAGTAGTAGGAGCATGTTATATTTAAGTTATCACAGATGTGTTTCTTTTGAAGTGTAATGTGTCCTCAAGGAAGTATTAATAATGGAGGTGAACTTCATTAAAACAAAAGATTACTACTCCTACAACTACCCCAAAGTGTGATCTAGAAACAGTGACAAGTGGTGCTGTGCCAAAAGACTGCTTTATACTTTTTCCTTTGATGTCACACCCAGCTGTCAGCCAGGTAGAATGGCAGGGGGAAACAGTTATCCTGTCTTGGGTCAGTAATATAAGCATGAAATATGATAAAAAGATGTAGCAATTAGGTAAAGTAGAATGAAAAATTACCTCGAGTCTTGCGCTTGGCATACTGTGCATTGATGGCTTTCTGAAGATTTCCAGCCAACAGCCTGGTGCCGCTGGCTTTTGCAGGATGGTTGTGGGTATTTTTTGTCAGCCAAAAAGCCATGTACCTATGTACCGTCCACCATCTGCTGGTTTCTGTAGTGCTTCCTGTCTTTGAAACTTCTTCATTGGTTTATAGAATGTCAGCTTATGATTGATTTTGCATTTTGAAATTTAATTTTTCTCCCCTTCCCTCCCGGCTTTGTTGATAACTGAGGAAAAGATATTTTCATGTTTCTACAACTGAGCATTCTGGCATTCACCTTCTGTATAAATGACATTTTGTGTGTTAATAAAACAGGCGTAAAATTGAGCTTAAGATGATTCTGAAAGATGAACCATATTACAATTACTACATAAAATGTGTCTTAGACACATAGTCCATGAGGATAATGAAAGGAACTCCCAAAATGAGCCATAGATACAAAAAAAACCCTAGGGGTTTTAATAAGAAATGTCATTGTAAATAATTAATGTGACTCAGAGTTCCAGTAACAAAAAAGTCAACTGTATCTCAAGTCTGTTTCAAGGTTACAAAATCTATTAGAAACAAAATCTTTGCTATTTAGTGTATTGTTCAAATACAGGCTAAGAACATGAGGATGGCTGCACATGTCAGATTCTTCTGGACCCTCATCCTGCCCCCAGCAACAAGGACCAAAGGATGCCTAAGAATTGCTAAGAGTAAGGGAATGCATTTCTGAGGATTTTTGAGGAGGGCAATAAGCCCTCCTGGGCTCTTGGGTTATTGGGCCAGATGCAGTATCTATGGGATCCCTGGTCCTCTTCTCAAATTTCCCATCTTCCTTTGTACCCACAAAGCATTGGCTCCACATCATCCTTTGTCAAGGAGTTATGGAAGTCTTCTGCCTAGTATGTTAAAAAAATAGCCCAACTTGTTGCCTTTTTAATATATTTTAATGGGAACTTTTTTATTCATATGTTAAGCCCAACCTTTTCTACATTCAGCCTGATTTTCACCTTCTCTGGTGAGCTAAAAATGAGAGTCTATGACAAAACCACACCAAAGTAGCACAATAGAGAGGCAAAGTAGGACAGTGAAGAATTACAATGCTTGCACAGCTGAACTGAGGTTTAGTATTATGTTTCCTTACATTGGTTTTAATATGAAATGGAAAATAAGGTGTTTAAATGCAGCCCTCGTAACCAAAGGTGAGAACCCATTAGGAGCTACATACTTTCCTAAGTGTAATGTCTGGATGACTGTTTTTAACCTTATTTCCAAGGAAAATGAAGGTTATGAGAATGTACTTCCCTCAGCCCCCTTAATATCTGAGCATATTCCTTACAGTCTTCTGTGCTCTCTAGTCACTTTTAACCTGCAAGCTAATTCTGCCAAGACTTGGAAGAGAGAAGTGTAAAGGTTTGATCAGTTCGTGATATATTTAATTAATAAACAGCTCAGATGATGGGGCGAGGAGGCAAAAGATATTTCCATAGGCATTCAGACTTCCTTAATTCTGATCTTAATGCAGTAACTTGGTTTTGCTAGACTTTTCCTTTCTTTATCTTTCCTCTTTGCCCTAGCATAAAATGTCAGAGAAAATGAATTTACCTTTTAACAGTATTTGCAATTCTTCCCTTGGGCTTTGCTGTGCTTAGGGTTTACCTTCCCTAATACTGCAAATAGTAGAGTAGCTGTTAGAATTTTGCTTTAGAATAATTGCATGAATAGAGGTAAATAAAAGAGACATCATTTTTTCCAATTAAGCAATCGGAATATTGATTTTAAAGTGTTTTTCAAGTGCCATGGTAAAAGACTTAATTCTCTAATGGTCTTGGCTACATGTTTAAAATCTGCTGTTGAGTTGCTGATGCTTATGTTGTCCAGCTAAGTTCCAGTCAGATGCTCAGTGCTTATGAAGAGGTTTTTTTCCAGCGACTGGTACGAGAAGTTGACTGTGGGATGTCTTGGGCAGCTAGATCTGATGATACAAATGGCTTTATCATTTATTCTGGCTGATCTAAATGACAACCCTTGTAAATGTTGAAGGATGGGATCTGTGTACTGCTTGGCAGCTGATGCGGTGAAGCAGAATAGTTTGCTAGCTCTGCTTTCCACAGTCTCTTCAGAGGTAACTTGAATAATTATTTAGAATATAAATAATATATAAATAATATATTTATTCTTTAGAATATAAATAATATATTTACAAGGCAATGTATTGGTGTAGCTACTGCCTTTGACTGGGATTCCAGGAAAGCGATCAGTCACCTGAAAGGAAAACTCTGTGACAAAGGCTCATGTTGTTGCTGAAAATGACCCTGCAACTCAGTAAGTGTTAATGGGATGGTATCTTGGAGTGAGAGCACTGAAGCTGGAAGAAGGAAAAATGTATAATGCAATGTGTGTTTAGAATATGAGTGAGAAAAGACTTGTAAAGGTTTGAGAAGTTAATGCTCTATTTGCTTTTCTGGATCATGGAATTAACATTTCCAAAGGTTATTTTCCACTCTAATTGTTTTTGGAAGGGTAAGTTTATAGCATCAGTCAGGAATACCCAAAATCAGTTTGAATCTTAATATTACAAGTATGTAATATTAACAAGAAAAGACCTATCCATAGAGGCAATGGAGGGGTTACAGGTGGCACTGGCTCTCCGTGCCTATAATTTTTGAAGACTTTCTTCTACACAAATGCTGTGTTCTAAACTATACAGGCCTAGTTCATCACTCATAGTGCTTTGGTTGATAAAAGGTTTAAACAGAAAAACATCAGAAGAGACTAAACAAGACCATACAGCCCCAACCAATGGGGTCCGTAGAGCACTGAGCACAAATGTAGTGCTACTTTCTGTAAACAAACTTTGCTGGCACCAAATTTAGCAAAGCTATTTTTCATATATGTGGGTGTGTTTCAAGTGACAGGAATAGATAGGATGTGTGTTGCACTTCTCTCCTAATATGTTGCTTGGTTCTTTGATTTCTTTGGTAAAAATGAATTAAAGTGTTTATTATCCTCTGAATTAAAGATACACACACTGCACAGGATTTCTTGGAGCTTTCTCTGTTATTGATCCATCTCAATTTCAAATGGAGATTATGTATATTGCTGCTGATAATTAAGGCTGAGCATTTAGTATCATATTTCCATATGGTTTTAATACAAAAAACAGTCATATGGTAGAAGGCTATGTGAGTATCATAGGCTGTTAAGCTGACAACATAAGTCAAGCAAAATACCTGCTTTCCCTGCTATTTTTTTTCCCCACAGATAATCTTGTATCATACACACAGAGCAATAGCATGGTAAGAGAAGTGTTGCAGCGGTGGGTAACAAAATATCACCTCCAATTTTGGAGTGTTTCTTTCATCTCCCAGGACCAAAACAATGTGTTGTTTAGCAATGAGTAGAAGCATATAATTATTAGTCAGCTATGAAGTGGCTAGGATTTTTTCCAAGGTGCCTGACTTAGCTTGACACAGCACATTTATTTATCTTGTGTGTGTGTCTGGTTTGAATACCAGTGTGCAGTGAAGGTTTCTTGACCACAAAGTGCAGACCAAGTGCTAAACCAGCTCCGACAGCCATCACTCCTACAAGCAGCGGCTTCTAATTCCCAGAACTGCAGAACTGTAGGCCCTCGGTTGATACAGCTCCCCTCTCTTTAATGAAGTGGTGCTTCTTTTACACGCAGGGAATATTAGGATGTGTAGCATGGCAATGGGCATTGGGTCCCTCTGTTCTTGAGTTCTATTCTGCTGTCAGTTTGTCCCTCAAATCTTTTTCCTGCAAAAGCCTTGCTTTTGTTTTCAATCTCCACTGTTTTCTGATCGGTAAGGAGCACTAAGCCTCATTTGTAGCTCTTTCCCCTGCCACAGATTGCCAAATTGAATCTATTTGAACTACCTTCCTGCTCACATCTGTTTTCTGAAAGATTCTCATTGTTGCCTAGATGGTGTGTTCTTAAAATTCAGCCCAAGGAACTGGTTCTTCATGTAGCATTTTTTGGATTATATATTAAAAAATGAGTAAGCAATAAATCTCTTTCTGTGATTCACAACAGTGACAGTGCATACTGCCCTCTGAATCAATTATAGATTTCATCACTTCCACCTAGTACCTGCTTCTGAATTTGTTTTAAGCTCTTATTTTATAAATGTGTAAGGAGCATGATAATTTGTCATTTCAATTTTATGTGTCTCCAGAAGTGAGATCTAGCTTAAGTTATTGAAAGTACAAGTGTTTCATTAATAAAAGCACATTTTTTCGCAGCAGCTTGACAAAAGTAAGGTCTCCTCCAAACCCATAGTTGGGTTCCAAGCCTTTGTGCTTTGTTATATATCAGAAAAGCTTCAGAATTAGTCTGGAGCAGTGTTAAAGTTTTTGAGAGATGAATGTCTCAAAGCTTTGTCTTTGGTATGAGGGTGTAACTGTCTTAATGAGGATTCTAATGATATTTTCACAAAAAATAAAAATCTAAACCCTAAGTGTTAAAAATAGCCCAAAGTTTAGGTAAGCGATATTACATAATGGAAAGTTCCCCTTGAAGATCTATCAGATAAATGATGCACATATTTCAAGCTGTCTTAGTAGGTGCTTTTTACAGAACCATTTACAGATACCTATTGGAAAAGGAGAAAAGGGAGAATATAAAAGAAAAAGGTTGAAACCACTCCTCCCAGACCTTTTTTTTTCCTTCATTTTTGTTCTATGCCGGAACAGTGAACTGAGTATCTCTGAGTTTATTCTTAGGGTGATGTTTTATAGTAAATGTTTAGGATCAAGCCTTGAGCTGTTTTCAGTTCCCGCAGTTTTATATCCAGAACTTTGGAAGAAGGATTTATATCACCTGTGATAGCACATTTTTCGTTATTCAAATGAAAACAGAGTTTATTGGATCCTAAAGGCAAGATCTTCTTACTGATGTTGGTGAGATAACTGCAGAAATTGGTCTGAAAACCCAAGGTTAAAATAATTTGGCATGTATTTTTGTTTATTTGTCTGAGTTACCCCTGGTATAGTTTGAGAAAGCTGCATTAACTTTATGCCAGTATTTTAAGAGCTTGGGATGAAGGGGCTAAAGGTCAGTAGATTTATGCTTTATACTGGGAACGCTGGTGGAAATGATACTCAGAAGCAAAATGACAGGAATCATGAATGCATTTGTTGAAGTGAAGCATTGGGAGGTCTCAGCATGGCTTTGGAAATGAAGTCTCAGAAATCTGTTAAGAGTTCTATGAAGGGCTTGCTGAGCATTTGATCAAGGGAGATTCATAAATTCAGTATACTTGGATCTTCAAAAAATTCTTCTTATGATCATTTGACATAAACTCTCAAAGAAGCCAAACTGTCCTGAATCAAAAGGAAATTTATATCGTGAGTTTAAAAACTGGGGAAAGGATGGGAATAAAATGACACTTTCAGCGTGGAGAAATTATTATTTGAGTCCCATAGGGAGATGTGCTGGAATCTAAGTTATTAGATGATATTGGGTGTTGGGAAAGAGAATGAGGTGGATGGATTTACTGATTAGTCATGGCTGTAAAAGTGAAGGTTGCATGTGAAGAAACACAGGAAAAGAATTTCAGTTGCAACACTTGACTCAATGGTAAAGTGGCAGGTGAAAGTCAATGCAAGTGGATGCAAAGTAATGTATGCATGAAAAAGTGGTCTTAATTATAGATAGATCAGAATGGGTTTAAAGTAGTCGTTAGTTCTCAGGAAAGAAATTTTGGAGTTACTATGGCAGTTTTCTGAAAATATCAATGTAGTAGTGCCAGAAATGCTAAAAGAATACAGAATAAACCAGAAAACACAACTTTGCCGTTGTGTATCTTCAGTTATATCTCAAGAGGTGCTGAGAAAGGTGTCAAATGTGACCAGAGAGGTGGAATGACGTCTCTATGAATCAGTAGAGGAGGAGTCTTCTGCTTTGTGTCTAAAATATGATAGGGTCCTAAAACCACTGTTTAAGAGATAGTAAATGTGTAGTCAGGGTTTACTTTTAATCATAGTATTAGCACTAGAAGCACCAAATGAAATGAAGTAAGATATTGAAGACCCCAAAATAGTTTTTCACACAGGACATAATTCAATTTTGGAATTCACTGACATGGGAGACTGTGGGTGCCAAAGGTTTGCGTATGGTGAAAAATCCATTAGTCATGGAAAAAAACTCCATGGCCGCATGTTAGTAAAAGTGCTTCTGTCTCAAAGAATCCTGAGCCGCAGGCCAGGTATGGAAGATTAACAGGAGAACCATTCTGCACCTTCTTATTTTCTCGTTAGTAAAAATCCCCTGCTAGTTGCATAGCATGGTACTGAACCAGATGGACTTCTAACCTCAAGCCATATGTTCGTGCTTAATTGAAATAAAACAGTACTAGTTTGTACCTGAAGATTTGGCCAAAAGGTCTGAGTTAACTCTGTATATTTAGTTTCTACAACATAGCAATGACTCAAGAGATAGTGAATGTGTTAAAGTGTTTAGACTGAGTTGGAAGAGATAAAATTGTGATGCTTAAATCATAATTTATAGTAGAAAATGATATGTATTTGGGAAATAAGAAAATATTCTTCCCTGAACCTATTTTATTATATTTTGAAAGCAGTTCTCTGGGCTGTAG
Organism: Forpus xanthops; assembly: GCA_032466535.1. Classification (NCBI taxonomy): domain Eukaryota; kingdom Metazoa; phylum Chordata; class Aves; order Psittaciformes; family Psittacidae; genus Forpus; species Forpus xanthops. The sequence continues at coordinate 66,868 of JASSUY010038470.1, read as the reverse complement.
TTATTTTCCTGATAAACTCATAAATAGACTATAAAAAGTAAAAATGTAATTTTTGGAACCCATATTTAGTTCCCATGGAAGATAGCTACTTCATGTCTCCTTTTCTTTTGTTAGTGTATTTAATACGAGACCATTTCATCTGTCATGCGTCAGAAAACTGTGTGAAGTAAAAATCTGAACGTTTTCAAACAAAGTTTTTTGTTCATATGTATTTGAATGTAAAACCAACAGTTGCTCCTTAACCTGTCTTTCTAAACGTGGCTGAATTATTTTCTATGTAATCTGAAAAACCTTACCTTATTCTTGCTAAAGAGTACTCTATTCCTGGTAACAGTGGCACCCAGCTGGTCACTTCAAGTGGGGTTACCACAGTGCGGCTATGGGACTTCTCAAAATGTGCCTGCGTTCTGACTTTAGTAGAGCATACCCAAGCTGTCTGGGACTGCTCATGGCATTCGTGTGGTGAGTTTGTAGCTTCTGCCTCCATGGACAACACAAGCAAAATATGGGATATTAACAGGTATGGAGATTCCTTATTAGCCACTTGACAGCTTTACTTAATAAGGTTTACGTTTTAGCCCAGTCAGAAAGAGATACCTAGCATCAATTTGTAGATTTCACTTTAAGAACAGAGATAAATTAAAGGGAGTGCTACAAAAACTTTGTTGTGATATACTGGACAAATCTTTAATAAATGGGGAGCTGGGAAGGAGTTAATTTAAGATAAAGCAAAAAAAAAACCATATTTACTTTTATTTGTTATGTGAGTCTGTGTTGTTTATTTGCTTTCTAGGGTCAGACCCTTGTGAAACTTCAGTATGTAATTTAACCAAGTAACTGAACAAATGTTTAAGTTTTCTATACAGTATCTCTAAGCTCATGAGTATACAGAACACTTCAAGGTTGGACAAGTGGAAATTTATTCATTATGTATGTTTTGGCAAGGTGTCTCCTGATTAATAAATCAGTATATACCTCCTCATTTACTTTATTATCCAGGCAAATGCATTTTTATGAAGGTGCTTCTATAATATTATAATAATGGTATATTCTTGCTTACCAATTAATTATTGGTTCCTCAACTCTCTTCAGTTATATTTGAGATTACGTATTTTGCTTAATGTACACTTTAAAGAAATCCAAACTGTTCCTTCTAGACTCCTGAATGATGTAGGTATAGTGTGACTGATGCCACTGTACTGTTTTAGGTCTGATTCTTAACAACTGAATGTCACTAGCCCACAGACAAGTCTTCAGTCTCACAGTTGTTTTCCCCCTTTCTTTATTATCTAGTCATAGAATCAGAATGGTTAGGGTTGGAAAAAACCTTAAGATCATCTAGTTCCTAATGGATTTTTCCATTTCTTCTCAGTCTTTTTCTTCCTTTGCTTTTGGATGAGGTAAAATACTCCTTCAAGCTTGCTGACCACTGCAGGGAAAGAAGCTTCACTGAAGAAACGAGGAAGACTCTTCTGTTCCTTTTGCCTACACCATTTCTCATTGGTTGCCATTGCAGTGAGCCCTGTAACCAACACCTAGAGATCTATTTTAGGAATGTGCTTTTCCAAAGCATGAGTGCTGAGGAGTTTTCATGTAGCAGTGAAGTACTTTTTTGATAAACATGTACGAGTTGAGATTTTTTCAAGCTGTTGTAATCCAGCCAGATTTTCTTGAGAGCTAATTAAAACTGTCAGTATCAGATTTTCAGTCTTGCTTTTCAAATCCTGAATTGAGGAAGCATTAAACAATCATAAAAATGTTGTTTACAAAATGGGGTAAGCAATGTATCCTTTCATGAATTATTCCAGATTATTTTGGCAAAGCTGAGAGCAACTTCTTAAAGCAAAAGCTTGAAACAAATACTCAGTTTTTTATAAAATCACAGAGAAAGCAGTTGAAGTTTGGCAAAGTTCAAGACATTGAGAAGTGAGTTTTGTATCAGAAATTGTCAGCCAGTTCTGATGACAGATGATGCATCCACTGTTACTGTCAGTAATAAGAATTAATGGTCAGTGTTTTGCTTAGAAATGAAAGCATCAGACATCTACTGTATTGCCTCTTTACTTAACCTGCTGTAGGATTTTAATACTTTGATTATCCTGTATGGCATATTCATGATCTTTAAGAAATAATACTAAGAATAGTTTTAATTTTATGTCAGAATGGTTTTGCATTTGCATAGACAAAGGTTTTGTTTAGACACTTTAAAATATCTTCTCTACTGAGCAATCTTTTGTAGTCAGAGGAATCAAAGCAAATCTTCATCACCAACCCATGCCTCCCACTCACAGTCATTACCAGGTTTCATTTCTACCCTCAGTGTATCTCATGTGCATTTTGCATTTGAAAATAAGAGAGTAAGGAGCAGAGACCTGATGTGAAAAGCTGGTTATCAGCATGTAATTATTGAAACCTTTAGACATGAAAAAATTTCAGTGGCTAAAGGGAGCAGGAGGTGGCACAAGAATGTGGCACAGTACATTTATAATAGGAGTATTCAGAACATGAAATAAAAAAGCCTCACTTGGAGTTCTCACTGGTGGACTTTCAGTCTGCTCACAATAAAAGCCCATGTAAGTTATATTACCTGAGTTCAAAAGACCATTTTCTGTTTAGCTAGTCTACATAAGTTTGTAAGATGTGCTGTAGAAGGTATGTGGTGTATGCATTTAGTATAGAGTGTCTGCAATTGAAAAATTAGATGCACTTGAAGACCTTCTGTAAAAAGGGATTTGATGATGACAGGACACAGCTGTTTCAAGCTTAAGACATCCCCCGTGAAGATCTGATTCTGCAGAAAAGGCAGCTGCAATCGATCCTTATGCTTACATTGGCTAATTCAAGTGAAAAACCGATCCATGCAGAATATGTGATAAGATGTGAAAATAAGGGAAAACTATTGCCAGATTAATGAGGCTGGTAGTTTTCAGTTTGAATTGTTAATTTCTTGATGCTTATATACAGCAATGCTATACCTGTAAAGAGCCTGCAGTGTATTTTGGCTCAGCAGTACTACTTGCCAAACTCATTGGGTGAGTGTCACCTGTGCATTTGTTAAGTACCTGGAGTTGAGTGAAGCCAACTGTGCTGGGTACCATATAAATATGTAACTTCCTTCAGACTGCTTTGCAGTGTGGTTTGTGTAAGAAAATGGGCTGGTGGCGAAGGCTTTCCACGAGGGTTTGCAATCCTTACAAAGTTTGGTTTTTTCCCATCCTCACAGGGTATGTGTTTATCCAGTTTTCATTTTTAGAGTTTTCCTCCTCAGGAATCTGCCAGTTGACACAAGCTCTGAATAGTGACAGAGCAGATGACATACTTGTGGTAGAATGGTAATCAATGATCACAGTTTTTGTGTTTAATCTAGTGATTTATTCTTTCCACTAATAAGGAATTAACTTTTTATATATGAGAGCTGTCTTTCTTCCTTATTATTACATATTTGGATGGATGCCTGCTTTTAAATTCAGAGGTTCTGGAAAGCAGCAGTAAAGAAAGAAAGCAAGATGCAAAAGAAAACTATCACTGCCACCTTTCTTTAAAAGGTATGTTGTAAGTAAATGCTGCAGATACAAATACATTTTTGTGATGAGTGGCAGTTGGCTTTTATTTCCAGATTTTGAAAAGTTGCTTTTATGTATTAGAAATATACTTTTTTCTATCTATAAACATAGCTTTTGCAATACCTAAAACAGAGTTCTCTGTGGTTGAAAACTTGGGGAGGCTCGTTGGTCTCTTAGCACAAAAAAACCAAGTTGCAGCTTTCACAATCATCAAATTCATACTGGAGTCCAAAGAATATAAGGTGCAATATCTCTTAAATAGGAAAAGGTTAACAGCAGTTTTAACAAATTATATAATTCTTTGCTAATGATAAGAAAATTCAGCTGCCAATTGTTTCAATTTTGTTTATTAGATGGTGAAATCACTGCCGACTTCCTTTTTATTTGCAATGGGTATTAGTCGCAAGTATTTTTCTTTTGGTACGTTGGAAGTTTCTGTCATATATCTAGCCACAAATGGCATTCATACAAACATAATAATGTGAGGTAGCTTGTAGTTAACAATGTTATTCTTTCATTTAAAGATATTATCTAAGTTTGAAAAACAAAACAGAAACCAAACAAACAAAAATCCAGGCACCTTTCTTCCTCCCTAAAGGCACAGACATACGCTGAGATGCAGCTATAATCTGAGTTACTGGAGGATTTGAGAGAGTCTGAGTTCTGGTGTTGAAATCTCTTGATGCTTTCTGCTGGGAGAATTGGCTGCTTTGAAAGGAAATGAAAAAGAGAATGGCGTAACTTGAGAAGGGAGAAAGAAAACTAATGTACCTGCCATGTGTAGAAAAATAAAACCACAAAATCAGCAAAGCATGGGCATATCTGCTATCTTCAAAGTGGATGATCCTACTTTCTTCATGATTGCAGAAAGCAACTTGAACATGAAGTGAGAGATGAAAGGAAGAGGCTATAATTTGTGAACAGGTTTTTATTCAGCAGCATAGCTCAGATTGGAAATATATAGCCAGGCATATTAATAGATTGGCAAACAGTTCCAGGATTGTTTTCTCAGGCCATAAATTCAGGCCTGTCAAAGTCATTTTGGCAGGATTAATTTCAATTATCCAACTGTAAATATCATCAGAGATTTACAGCCTGATCTCTGATATGCAAATCAAACTGAACATCATGTATCTCATGTAAACAGAGGCAGTTACTTAATTTTGCAAACATATGCTAGGACTGTGTGACAAATGCAAACATTGTAATTTATGCTTTAAGCTTGAGAAATTATTTGCACCAAAGTCAGAACATTCAGAATAATTTTTTCTCCAGTTTATCTATTATATAGTCATTGGAGCTGTTCTCCATTTTCCTCTGGTTTCTTTCAACAATGCGAAGTAAGGCAGGGTGAGGCCACAGTGAAATGCAGTTCTGTATTGACCTGCAGCAGACCTCATGGTAAATAAATGTTTGCAGATGAGTGCTGTTGCTGCTTTCTGTTTGCTATTTTCACTTCATTGTTTCTTTTCATTTAACGCAGTAACTTTTTTACCTGCCTAAAAATTTCTCCCACAATCAAAACTTTAGTTTTAAAATCAAAAAAATTCAATTGTTTACATCAATCCTTTGTCATTCCATTGGTGCATTTGTGAAGGTGCAACTTAAAAAGGTAACTAATCCATCATGATCCTGTACTACCCTTAATAGAGCATCTTGATACTAGGCTATTAATACATAATTTTACTTGTTTCCAAATGCACACAAAAATAGTTGTTGACACCTTTTGCTTTTCTACAGGAGCAGGAATTCACATCTTTACCTAGTGTCACATGTATGAGACATAAATTAATTCCTACTTTATATAAATAATTTCTTCTTTTGTTCTTAAGCCTACTTTAGGATTCTTATCTTCTGCTGTAACTTCTCTCCACTTAATAACTGCTGATTATAGTTTTCTTTCTCCTCTTAAGAAGCACTTTAATTTGGGGAACTTCGAGGCTAGTATATAATGTAAAGAAATAAAACAGGGGTTTTGTTTAATTAGAAGCCCCTAGTGAACTATAGGTTACTTTGGAATGATACCATGCAATGATGATACTGCATGTTTTTTATTATTGCACATCTTAACAGCATGCTGTGCATGACATGATTGATTGATTTTAACTTGCTATTATAGTTCTGGTTGGATTTGGGATTCTTTGCTTTGGTCTCAATAAGCTACTGTCGCTTGAACTACCAAGTCAGCTGGTCAAGCCAGTTGCTTTGTACCATCAGAGAAATGTGAAAAGGCACAGTTTAGCCTAACTTCTCCTGACATCTTTTTCATTCATATTCTGTTTCTTTTTCCTCCTTTTTCCTTAGGCAATGGACAGCTTTAAATGGCATATTTAATATCAGGTTTGTTATTTTTCACCTCCCAAGTGTATCCATATCAGGACTCTGTAAAATCTCCTTTGAAGAAACTCATAAAGATTGTCTAGTTCCAAAATGGAGTCAATACTTCCATATTCTAAATGAGGGTGTGTAACCCAGTCCTTGTCAAATACTCCTTTTCAGATGAGACTTAACTGACTCACTTTTTCAGCGGGACAGAAGCCACAAGCTCTTCTGGCCAGATACCATGTTTAATTGATTCCAGTAAAAGTGAGGCTATTCTATATTCAGAGAAAAGACAAATGTCCTCCAGGAAATTAGAAGGCAGGTAGAAGAACTCAGAGGAAATGTGGAAGGACAATCTTTGGGTAGTTTGTAATGTCTGCCCTGACAGCACATCAGGAAATGCTTGCCATTTTGATGAAGGAGAATTCCCTTCTGAATCCTCTGAGGAGCACTGGAGAGACAACCTGCTATTAATCCCTCAAATCAAAATGAGACCTGTGCCCAAGTCTCCAAATTTATAATTGTGCTTGAGTTCCATAACACATTTTTCAGGACCAAGAAAGTCTAAAACCTAGTTATTATAATTCCCAGAGAGCCAATTGTAAAAATCAATTTGAAGATGTGAATTATGAGGGTAAAAAATGATATCCAAAGCAGAGCTATTCAGTTAAGGGGAAAGTACAGCTTAATCTTCATAATACTGGAAAAGATGAATCTTAAAGTAGAAAACTTAATCAAAAAGTGTAGCTTGAACTCCATATTGCAAACTTATTTAAGTCACATTACAGAGTTAGTACAAGACAACGGACATTAATCATGAGAAATGTTTAATATGGTCATATATTTGCAGCTCAAAACAACCAGAGAAGCCTTCGCCTAAATCTCATGGAATGCCTAAACTGGACAAGTGGTACAATTGTTTACATTTAGTGGAACTAAGCAAAGAGGTGAAGTGCTTTACTCGAGGCCATACAGGAAGTTACTGCTGAAGTCATCATTATAAACCTAACTTTCCATTCATTGGTAACATTAAAGAAATGTCAAAATGTATTGTCCTCAAACTTTCCTGCTGGCTGAGAAGAAATAAAATTGGAATTGGATTTTCAGTACTAATATAGATTCATGAGAACCATGTGTGTATATGGTTATTATTTCTCTGTCACTTACAAGATCCAGTGCTAAAGCAATGTTGGACTTTGCAGTTGCATAGCAATGTTCAAAGCACACATTAAAAGCGTATGCTGGTAGCAATATTGCAAAGACTCAGTCTTCACACTTTGTAACGTAAACTAATCACCACTTGGGACGCAGTAGAATGTCTCTACGGAATTGCCCTGCTAAACATGAGAGGAATTGTGCAGCTTCTGCTGAAATGTTTATGTTGGTGGCTGTTGGCTACAGGGCTAGATAAATCAGTGTTCTCTGTGTTTTTCATTGGAATTGTCTGTGGCAATTTAGCTTGTACATAAGCAGATGTGAATGTAGTTAAACTGAAAATACTTCTTTAAATATAAAAAATATTTAGACTTTTTTTTTCTAAAGCATTGAAAGGACAGAAATTAAAATGGAAAGCAGAAATGAAAGCTTTGCTTTCTGTATTCTAGACTTGAAATGTGCATCACTGGTTTTTATTAAAGGGGAGGGGGAATCAAAATACTACTTCTTTTTAAACTAGGTGTAGTGATTGGAGCTGCTTCCTAAAATGTCTGAGTTCTCATCTCTGAAAATATTTCTAGTATATCTGAGCTCTGCAGTCAGTTACCTACATGAGATTTTCATCTTCTTTTATGGTAAAATAGCAGAGAAAGTTGCACTGGATTTGCATAAAAAGATGTACCCTTTTCTACTCTCACCAGTTCCTTACTTCCATTATTTTAGCATCCAATATGGCTTGGAAAAACCTATTAGATGCTGCTGATTGAGTAGTTTTGTATTCCAGTTGCCTTCTGTCAGCACAGGGATGCACAAATTTGCTGAATTATGTGTAGTTGGCTGAGAGATTCCTGTTGGACAGCGGAATGCTTTATTTGTTTGAAGTGCTAAGGTAAGGTGATATTCTGTAAGTTGGACACCTTTCTACTTGGTTTACCTTATTTGTCAAAATGCCTCCTAGGTTCTGTGACAGCTAGTTCAGGAGCAGGATGAATTATGAAGCTAGTACTTAAGCTTCCTTCCATCAAATCCTAGCCAAAACACCTGGGAGGTCTGGAAAACTTAGTCCACTTTGATCATGCATGCTGTAGGTGGGCTCAGTTGTGGGTTTTACTCTCTTTGACAATGTGCAAGTTGAATTCTTATTTGCAAGAGTGCAGGTATTATTACTGTGCCTTCTGCAAAATGTTTTTGAGAACTTGACAAGGTGTTTCCACTGCCCTACATTCAGTATTCAAAGGCAGAGGGTCAGTACTGCAGACGTTCTGTGCATTTTAAGTCAGTATAGTTTTTCACTATGTATCCAGGCTCATTACTCAGTAGTTTTCTTTCTCATTCATGTTACATTCACTCATTTCAGGCAGTCTTTTCTTCATGCGACCTGTTTTCCCAGAAATACTGTCTTACAGTATCTCAACCAAAGCAAAAATTAGTTGTACCAACGAGCAATTCAGACAGCAGTGAAAACTGTCAGATGTTATTACAGAATTCAGTACAGACAACAGTTTATTGAAATGATGGATTTCAATCATCACAACCATATCCTGTCAGTACCAGTCAGTGCAAACATTACACATATAGTCTGTGGTACATGTTAAAGTGGAGTGCTGTTACCCAAAATCACAGTGTGCTGTAAGACAAGTAATTGTAGATTGTTTCCCTGTACATATCTCCAGGGAATTTACAAGAACAGGAATGTGTCTTACTATTCATAAGCAGCAGTACTTTGATAGAAATGCTCACCTGAATACTGAACTATTTTTAGCTGATAATACCTTCTAGTTTGTAATTGTATGAGTTGGTCATTTGATTTCAAAATGAAACTCTAATGTAATGGATGTCTTTATGTGTATAAATTCTTGTTGTTTGTATTCTTATCCTCTGGCTCCAAGACAGCCTTCAGAGATGTGTGTGCGAGGGGCTTGGTTTTAAATTTGTGAGTTTGTTCTTTTCACACCCTTTTCCTTCCCCCCCTTTTTTTTAAAAGTTAAGGATTCAGACTTTACACAAAATTTTGTCAGATTATTTTCTCTCTCAAATGCTGGAACTGTAGTTGTGTACCATCTGTATCCTGTTCAAGCAAGCTACATTCATCTTTGATTAGCCTCAGCTGGAATATGAACACAAGTTACATCTTAATCCTTAAACAATGACTTCTATATACTGAAAGAGTCTCCTGGTTCTTTTGTTGCAGTTGGAGGACATTGAATTGGTTTTGTACCTTCTTAAAATGGGAATGAATATTGTTTTTAGACCAACAGTGATGGTTTTCAACATTTGTGGCTCATTTCTGCTCTAAATCTTACATTTCCATTTCCTTTTCTTAAATTGGTCCTACCATTTAGTGTGTAGGACATATAAGTTGGTTTCTTTGGTACACTGTGTAGATTTTTCTTTGAGCCAGAGTAAACTTTGAAAGCTTTAAAGCTTATGTTCACACAATACAAATGGATAAATCTTTGAACTGTTTACATAGTCAGTCTGGGCCTTATCATGAAAATAGGTGAAGATCAGAAGGAAGAAAACAAAAATGTTGGCAATTTCCCTTCTGCACTTCCAATATACAGAGCAAGTTTTCTGATGTGAATTGAGTGCGACATCAGGCAGAAATCTCTTTCTAGACTGGCCAGCATATTTCCCAGCTAGGAATCAGTTCACCGTCTGAAAAGCAATATTTATGCACGTATTTACTGAAGTCAGAGCCTGCAAAAGTATGTGTATCTGTGGGAAACCTATTAAATATGTATTGGAATTATCCAGTTGATGCAAAACCAATGAATTTCTTTATATTTTAGTATCTCTTTCAAACATATTTCTGTCACCAAAACAAAAATTCTACGTAATGGAGTCTTAACATTGGGACTGCAGTAAAATGTCAACAAAATTTGTGAATTATTTAATACAGAGCAGTCATGGACCATTTCTGTTGCAGAAAGGGCATGCCAGTTAGCTGCACAGTGGGAATATAGTTGAAGTTACACTCTGAAGTTCTAACAAAACAACAAAACAACCCCAACAACTGTATGGGTTGTCCTGTGGGTATGGGACGTCCTGCGGATTCAAAAGCCGTTTTCATAGTGGTTTTAATACCAGAGTTTGTTTCATAGTCATGTAGACTGAGCTAACTGTGTTTGTAGGGTTATAATAAAAATAAGGGCTTGAGGAGGCAGCTGCTAACTAGGTGTGAAGTTAGCAGCTAGCAATGCAGGCTGCCCAAATCCTGATTCTGTGTGTCAGCCTTTTAAGTCACCCTTACCAGCTTTGGCTTGACAATACTTTGATTATATATTCAGCATCTACAACTACAGTACAAACTAAACTTTGCTATGTTCAACTGAACATACTAGTGATTTGATGGAGATGTACTTACCAACAAGATAAGATGGCACAACTACTAGAATTACAGTCCCTGTAATAAAATCTTGGTTTACACTCTCAGGCATGCAGTCCTCCGGTGTCAAGCACTAAAAACTTGCACACCATTAGGAATAGATGTCCCAAACTGTTGTGATTTTTCATTAGGCTGAGGCCACATTCTTCTCAAAAGTACTGATAAGTACACTCCTCAAAGGTCAAATCTGTCTATATTGAAAACAGTTGGATGCTGTTTCCATTTGTGCTTAAGAGTGAATAATTTGCTGATGAAATTTAAGTATTTTAAATTCATTACTGGAAAAGCTAAGGACTCTCTGCTTGAGAAGGGGGATATATGTTAAGATCCATAAAAGGAGGAAACTAAACCAGTATTCTTGTATTTTGTACTTGTATTTCAAGTTAACTTTTCTTCCTGCCTTTTTCTAGGGGAGAAGGAGTCTATGTGGGATGAGGGGGGGCAATATAAAGATAAGTGTGTAATGTAAAGATGAGCTTCTAAGAAGAAAGCAGCAAAGCAGAGCGGTAGGGGTGGCCTTGGGAATTTAGGTTGTCACGTTCTTTGTTTTCGAAGCTTTCCTGCTGAAAACAGAGAGCCAGTCCCATAGTTTGGTACAATGTTCAGAATAAAAACCACTAGCACCTGTAGCTTAAATCACTAGGCCTCTACTCCAACAGCTGCTTATTAGAGAACCTACAATGATATTGTTTTTGTTGTGGCTCTGTGTCTAAGAGCACAGCAAATCCATTATTCATAATATCTTCCCAAGTTCACAAAGCCATTGAATAGTGTTGCATATCTCCTTAAAGCTGCCACCCACTCAAATCCATTTTATTTGGACAAATAAAGAAACTCTGCACTGTAGAAAACCAATTTGAAAACACACTGAAATTCATTTTCCTCACTTAAATATTAAAGTGCTTATATTTATTGCATTTCAGCCATGTTGTTCTGTTTTCAAAAAGGACTTGCTCATTTAATCGGTCTAAAGGAATGTCAGTAAATTTAAAATGTAGAAGAAAATACACAACAAGAGTAGCACTGTTTTTTATGCAGTGAATCTGCATGCTCTAGATTAAACTTGTCCATAAATATGTAAATGCATATTAATTTACAATACCACAGTACTGACCCAAGCTGTCATTATTCTCTGCACTATTCCTTTATATATATATATATAATATTTTTTTATTTTTAAAGTAAGGACTAGAATTCCTGGTTTGCAATACAGTAATCGATAAACAGGGGCCTCTTTCACTTGTCACTGCATTTTTGAGTTTGAGACTGTAGGTTTTTCTTTATCTTACTTTTTTGATAAAGGCATTTTCTGTGTCAGAACACGGTAAGGTAACTGGTAGAGTCATTCATGGTGTGTGTATAGTTTTGATGGCTTGTGCATTTGTATGTGATGTTCAGGGAACACAGCTTGCAGAAGGCACTTTACCTGTGCATTGAATAGTGTAAGCTGCTTCTGTTGACTATATGAGTCTTCCTGGCTATGGGCTAGAACTAAACTATAGAGATACCAGTCTAATCTCACATGAAAGAATTAAGAAGTTGGTGAAATTAAATAGTGAAGTACTGGTACTGCTTTCTCCATTTATTTCTCCATAGAATTTTGTCACTGTAAAGCTAGAGCAGTAAATGCTGGAAATTTTGATGGATTTTTTTGTTTGGCATTTCATTGGGACTGCGTGTGAGGGCTCATAGCTGAATAAAGTCAGTTTTATAAGAGCTCTATGGATGAAGTTCTTGGGATTCGTTTTGCTGGTTTGCTATCTAGTTCTTGTTTAGGTTTTTCCCTTTTGCTGGTAGCTTTACAACAGCTGATTTTTGTTTGGAAGGCAGGCAAGAATATTGTTTTAGAAATAATGACAACCTGGGTCATCCTCCATGCAGGTGCATGTTGATTCTTAGAAAACAGAAGCCCTGAGAGAGTCACTAATTCTTCAGTGAGACAAGTTTTCTCCTTGTCAGCTTCTGCCTAATTCCGGAAAGTCACATAACAGAGTTCTTACCTAAGCAGATGTTAGAGGGTGAGCTCCCTTCATTTAATATGAACCAAGAGCTGGATCTTTAAAAAGTGCCTGAGTAGATGATTGAAAATCTGTTGGAGTGCACGTATTGTGCTTGGCATGTACAGGTCTGCTGGTTATCAACTCCCATTAAGGATTGCTTATTTAGGTCCCCAAAAGGTATGTGAATCTGGGACTCTGCATTGTCAGGGAAGTTTGGAAATCCCATCCTAAATATACAGGGTTGTAGAGAATATGGTATGGTAGATCTCTATGGGATGAACTCTAACTAAGCTTTGGAAAAGTATTTTAGGCTTCACCGTTGCAGGAGTAGTATTTGTTAAAAGAGTGCTGTTATAGATGGTTGCAGACTTAAAATCCTATAAAAAGCAATTACATACTCCATTCTTTAGTGACTTTTCAGATGAAATAGGTTGTATCAGCCTCACAGTAACATACCAAGATTCAATAGGAAATGTGCATTCCAGTATAGCATAGTAAGTTTGTTTTGTCTTCTGGTGTAAAGAGGTTTCAAATTTTGCTTTTCATTGTGACATTCCTTGTTTTCAGTGTTACATGTAATCAGTCAGTATTTGTGCACATAATGCCATATTCTTTATCTATTAATGTAATCAAGTAGAAGAATGAAATTATGAAAAAGAAGGGAATGAAAGAAACAGAGAAATTCTTCAGTATCTGTAAAGGAAAGATGGATATTGAATTTTGGGGGCTCACATTTTCCCCTGTATTTGAACAGCAGAAGCCTAAAACAGTACAAAACCCTACTTGAATGGAGCAATTCTAACAAAAGCACTAATATACACACACAAAATTAAACCACTTGGCAGTGATCCATCAAAATACATGTATACTGTTATCCTTCAGATTCAACAGCAGTTAAGTTCTCGAATTAATCAAGAGACAGCTGGATTTAGTTGCTCAGGGTGAGCCAGAAAAGGCAGAAATTCTACCTGTAAAGGTTTTGTATTGGAAAAAAAAAAGAGGGGAGGGAGGGCAAGAATAATAAAGCCATGGCAGGTTCCATACTGCTTGCAGAAACAGGCCATCAGTTCAGTGCTGATGTCAGCTGATATGGTAATTGAGGATAACCCAGTGGCACCAGGGAGCAAGGCTTTGCTTATTTGTCTGCAGAACTGCTGAACAGAAAACGTGCTCGTGCTAGTTCTGCAATGTTTAATGTCAGCTTAAGTGGTTTATATCTATTTTATTATTACTGAGATTGTGCTTATCTGATTATCTAGTACCCAGATGCCTTGAGGGAATAGGAAATAATTGTTTAATAAAATAAGACTATGTTTTTTAATAAGTGAATTCAGGTACTTCTGTCTTTAACAGTCCAACAAAAAGAATCCCTGAAGGAAGCGTGATTTGCAGAAAGTGCTGAGCAAGGGTTAGAGTCCAAAAATAATATAAGCATCACCATGTACCTTTCTGAACCTGCGTGCTCCTTGCCCTTTGACTGGTGTCAGTAATTCTGGGATAGATGGTTTTGCTTTCTGCATGTTACAAGGAAGACCCAGGCATCTTAGGGAAAGAGAAGATTGTGTTCTAGTTCCTGCCCTAAGGACCAAAATGGCACTTTATTCAATAACTATGAAATAGAAGAGCTGACCTTGGAGGGGGACAGTTTCAGCTCTTGTCTTTCTGAGTGCTGTGACTGTTGGTCTGCAGAATTTTTTTCTCTTCAGCTGACTACATTTATCATCTGCAGATAGCCAGACTCGATGAAGAAGTTAGGAAGTTATAGCCATTTACAGATGGTTTAATATGTGGATGTTGGCCTTCCTGAGGCAGAAGGAAGAATTAAAACCTAGATTTTGAAATAAGATTAAGGAATCTAAGGTGTGCGCTCTTGTGTCATGTTAGGATATCATGTTAGGAGTGAGTACCAATGTAGTTTATGTGGGGTCCAAATCCCACGGGCATACATTCTAGGAATGCCTACTAAGTTGAGTGATGTGTAACAAATTCCTTGTTTCTGACTGAGGTCAGGGGTGAGAGAGGTTACAAACTGCTAAGTATTCTTAGGATAAAAATAATTCTTACCATTCCCAGACATGGGCCTTTTACTGACTTGCTTTTACAAGCAATAGCAAGGTTCTGTATATGACTGAGATGTGCTTTGAAAAGGGAGCTTATTAAGATCTAGATTTTGTATGTAAGTGCCTAAATATTATTCCTGTGCCAACATAGCCTTGGGTGGCAATGGTTTGTCAGAGGTGTCCCTTCCCATAGCAGGGGGTTGGAACTAGATGGTCTTAAGGTCCTTTCCAACCCTAACTATTCTACGATTCTATGACTTTCCAAGTAATTTTTATTGACCTGATTCTAACCTTGGGAAAAATACAACCCTTTTCAAATGAAAAATAATCCAAAATTGAAGCATAAAAAACTGCATCTGACTTCTGAAATATTTGGATCATAAGTAACATGCTTCTGTTCAAACTCAAGTAGCTGAAATAAATTACCCAAGTGGATCTGGAGCCTAATTTCAGTGCAAAGTGAGCTTTTGCAACTGCTGTTCCTATGATCCTGAAAAGAGCCTGGTGCTGCCAACAATTAGGTATTGACTAGTGAGATTTTAAAGATACCTTGACAAGGTACAGAGTTCAACTGAGCCTACACAGTAAAAGGTAATGAATACTGTATTACCATCTGGTATGAAAATATATGTGCTATATTGCAAAACTTTTAATCTCAGCACTTGTACCCTTGGAACCCACTGAGATGTTATAAAAATATTCCTTGCCTCCTGAAGACAGTCCTGGCAGCAACAACCCTTTTTCTACTGTTAAGGTGGACATGATGTGCTGCTGAAGTGTTCAGGCTTCTCTGGCCTCCCTTACTGCTGTGACTCAGTTGGGAACAACTACACAGGAAAAAATGGTTGTTTCAATTGACGGTGATCACTTGTTGATGTTTCTGAGACAGCTACAGGACTACTAATTTCTGTTGCTATTTTAAAGCTATGTTTGGCAGAGTGATGTGTCTTCTGGTCCTGGTTCAGCTGAACATTTAAGTAAATACTTACATTTGAAGATGTGCTTAGTTCCAGCACATCTGTAGTATCTGTAAAGGATTCTACAGCATCACTCTATTGCTTTAGAAATCAGTCTGCTCTTGTGATTGTGGATACTGTTGGTTTTTACACTGACACTTATTTGAGGTGCATGCTGTGATTACATAGGTTTAATTATATAAATTCAAAATCATGCATTAGCAGTAAAGGTTAGAAATAAAAGACTTTAAACCATTCCTAAGAGATCTTATGCCTTATTGTTTTATTTTTTTTTCTTTTTATAAAAATTAAGCTTCACATCAAAACCTCTTTATCGGGAAACTGAAAATACTACAAATAATAATACTTCATACACAACACTTCACCTCTTCAAAGAAGTGAAGATGTTAAGAGGTTAAATCTTCAGTATAATCATGAGCAGATTCATTATTCATGTTTCAGGCTAGCAAAAAAAAGAGGTAGATTATTGGCATACACTGTCAGTTTTTCACACCTTCTAGTGAAAGCTGAAGTACAAGAATATTAATTCAGTAATTTGCAATTTCCATAAGGGTACATATCAAGCTATTATCAATCATATTTATTATTCTCAGTGTTTATCAAAATAGATCCTGGTTTTGAGTAGTATTCAATCACTCAAAGAGAATATAATGTAATTGCTTATATTTCTTTTTTTGTCTAATTTTGCTAGACAGCACTAACCAAACATGGTACCTGTGCAAGTCTTTTGTTTTGCAAACCCCAACCAATCACTATCTCTTCGCGCTCTATGCAGAAACATGCTCAATAATCACTGGTAGAATATAAAGATTCTTATTACTTTGCAGGCTAGCATCAGGCAGTCAAGTCTATGTTCAACACCATAGCAACCAGTGTCCTTAAAACTTTGTCTTTGTGCTTTTTTGGCTCAGGGTGTTTTTTTTCTTAGTGATATGTCTTAGTAAGGTGATTGGTATCTCACTAGTAGTGGAAGTTTCCACTCGCTCAATAAATACACAGCTTCTACTAAAAGACACATAGTAGAGCTCTTCCAGAAAAATACATATGGTGTTATAATTGGCTACTTTTCCAGTAATACAGATTATGTTACATAAATTACAAGGAAATGAGACAAATAAGCATTTTATTCCCAAAGGTAAGGCATGAAGTTTTGCAGCCTCTTTCTCCTGCATTTATAGAACACTGTTTCAAAGACTGTGGTTATTTGGCTGTTATCTAATTTCACTGAAGAATGGAAATCTAACTGGGGCATTGCTTTCTGCTGTATTATTAATTATAATTATGCTGTATTATTAATTATATGCTGTATTATTAATTATAATTAATGCTGTATTATTAATTATAAATTTATTAGGGGAGTTCTGACCAAATGTCACTCAATCTTAGACCTTGCTGAATCTGAAGTTCAGGCTATTAGACTTCATTCAATGTAATGCACTGGCCTCTCTGTTCTGCATGTGCTTACTTGTATTTTTTGTATTCTTAGGTATGTTCAGTTTTCCCTTTCTGGGTATTGTTTGCCAAAAAGGCTCTTTCAAATCGTAGAAATAGGACAAAGTAATTTTTAGAACAGGAAATTATATAAGGAGGCACGGTCTCTGGAGATGAAATAAATCTGAAACATAACACAACAAAATGGCTTTCCTGTTCCATTGATGTGTTGTGTTGCCTGAGTAGATTGTTAGCTGCACACAAATGTGTAAATGGTAGCATGGTTGTGCACTGCTACTGGAGGTGGCACAACAGAAGAAGAGAACCTTGTATCTGTTTTGAGTTGAAGGAAGGGTTTACAGACAAGCTTATAGGCAGCTTTGATGGACTTGCTTTTGTGTCATATTCCTGCTGTAGGTAGATTTTAACACATGGTACTTGCAAGGTTGAGCCCCAAAATATACAGGACTGGATTGGGCTGGGGAGCAGTCTGTGTGCTCAGACGTCACCAAATGAGGCCCGAAGTTGAGGACCACTAATGCTTACATGTTGCCTGTCAATTTTCTCTTTGAGTTTTACTAAAAGGGAGGGCTTTCATAATAGGTTAGACAAATTCAGTCTAAACTGAGGGCTTACCTGAAGGCATTATTGCATCCGGTGCAAGAATGAAACCTCACCCTATGTGTGCCAGGTGTTCATCGTACAAGCAGGGCCAGAAGAGGACCGAGACTAGAGTTCCCACCCACAGCAGGGTGCTATCTGTTCACCTACTAAATCATTGTGTTTTTTATTACTGATTTCAGCAGTAGCTGAAGCAGGGCTGCAAACGATTTTGTTCAGTCTTTATAAATTGGTACTAAAGAGAAGCTGCCATGCTCCATTTACCTCCTGAAAAGTAAGGGCAAAAGAATTTCATCAAATTTCAGAGAATAAATCTGCACTCTGAAAAATAAACTGCTGCAGGCTTTCAAATCTGACCAAACAAGACAAAAATGTAACTATTAAAGTTGACTTATGTTCTTGTAATTAAAAGAAGCAATTTGATCTGTTTCAGAACCTCCGTGGTTTGAGAGTACGACTCTCAACTTCCCAATTTCTCAGGAGGTCTAACAAAAGGATGTAGCAGTATTTTATTGCAGGCTTGTAAACTTGCCGAGTTAGATAAGTAATGTTTGTTTATATACCTAGAAAATGTTAATAAAACATTTATATCGGTTGGGGTTCTTTGTTCCTTGGCCAAGGCTTCCTAGCTGCTAAGCCTTGGCTTTGCTTTTGGCAGAAGGAGGAGGAAAAGAATAGAGGAAGGGAAAGAACTGCACCCCTGAACTTACAGTTAAGCCTTCAGAGATCAGTTTCCTTTTACATGCTCAGTTTACTGTGCACTAGACCAAAAGTGTGAGCTGTCAGGCTCCTATGGTGATAAACTTGGATCTAATCCTACTCCTACTGACATCAGTGGCAAACCTTGTGTTGCTTTCAGTGGGAGCAGGACGTAGACGCTGTGCTAGTGTGCTTCAGCCAGCCTTACCTCGCTGAGCTCAAAGCAGCCTCTGATGTGAGTGATGATAGGAAAGTTAATACTTAATCCTGCTTCTGCTGACTGTGAATTTAAAATGTCTAACAATTACAGTTATCTAAAACCAACAATATAAAGTGATTTCACGTGATTTAATAACTCAGGAATAACTGACCCTTGCTAGAGAAGCCCTCATTTACAGCTTCTTTTAAATTGAGGACTGCGCTTTGTTTTGCAGAGCACTCAGGTTGTGAAGATTAAAACATTCCATGTATGAGGATAAATTACAGAGAAGTATTTAATTTGTATTTTCTGTCAAAATGCTTCTAAATACTGGAGAAGAAATGTTTACATTTTCACAACAATAGTTGTAGCCTATATTTTAGCACTGCATTTTCAAACTGGCAAACACTGGTTTGAATGAGGTCATGAATGAATGTTCACAATTTGAAGACAGCTTCATTTTATAGAAGATAAGTAATAATTGAACAAAGTGGTTCATATTGACAACATCACACTTGCATATATCTTTTCAGAGACAAATGTACTTAATGGAGGAGGTGTCCTCACACATCATGTCTTCTAAAATGCGTTCTATTTAGTGAAATAATGGGTCAAGAAAAAAAAAATCATTGTCATGAATGATGGTAGGTGCTTTTTACTGAAATACTGGTAGTTTTACATTCCTGACATGAATAATTGGGTGTGTCATATGTGAAGCTACCTAGAAATAAAATAGAGGTCATAAAATGTAAAGACATGATAGGATGCATTTATAACAGCATAAACCAAACTGGCATTTTAATGTCTTAAGCCAGCCTATTTGCTATACTTGCCCATTGATCTCAGCTGGAAAAGTTCTATGCCTAATTTAAGCACATTTTGGAGATAAAGCCATATAATGGGATAGGATTTGGTTTTGCAAAACAGTATTCTCCTTTAATTGTTACGATTATATCACCATAATAGGAATGGATGCTGGTTGTTGTGTGATCGTACAAAACTTGCTTACAATCGTTGTGTCTATGTTCATAGCAGGTGACTTTCTGGTATAATATATCTTGACATCTTACCTTCTGGTGATCCAAGTAGCATAGCAGTATGTTTTTCTATAGGCATGAGAAAGGGTTTAGTTTCTTGTTCATTCCGTGGATTTGAGAGAGTCATTGTTGGGAAAGATAGTACAGTTTGAAAGTGTGCATTTAATGTATTCCTTTGGAAGTCTTGTAAAAAGATGGTTGGTAGAGACAATGGCTCAAAAGTACATGCAAAAAGATCTCAGTTTTCATTGGCTCTATAGGTACTTTTCATTACCATGCTTGAAATTAAGATTTAATATGGTGCAGCAATAAAATAACTAGATTGAGATGAGATCTTAGAAAGCAGTTCTTAACTGTGAAGATGGTGAGACACTGACACAGGTTGCCTAAAGAAGCTGCGACTGCCCCATCCCTGGCAGTGTTCAAGGCCGGGCTGCATGGGTCTTAGAGCACCATGCTCTAGTGGAAGGTGTCCCTGCCAATGGCAGAGGGTTGGAACTGAAGGAGCCTTAAGGTTCCTTCCAACACAAACCACTCTGGGATTCTGTGGCTACCTAATTAATAATTAAAATTATACCCCCAATTTTTTCAACTGAAAACCATATGCTTTAAAAAAAAAAAAAAATAAAAATCCAGAAAGGATGTAGAGCTTGTCCTGTTTACATAGGATTGCTAGTAAGCATGTGTGTGGTGTTAAAATTCTTTTAAATAGCAAATGAATTGGCAACGTGTAATCTCACTTGTTGCTCTGATTTGATGTGTCTTTTGAAATGAGTACTAAACTGGTGTGGAGCACTGCAGGTTGCTCAGTGCTTTGTGCCCTAAATACCCTTTAGCAATAAATATGTACCAAGCAGTTGTCACAAGTCCTCATCAGGCCTTGTCAGCTTGTCCTCACTGAGTTTCAACTCCATCTTTGCAGACAGGAAAGTACACAGGGAAAAGAAATCTGCCCACTATCTGTATTTTCTTTTGTTATTGAACAGTTGATGAAATGTCCCACTAGTGCATTATTTAGCTGCTATTGTATGGTAGTGTAGAGATGGCAGCCTCTTAATATCCAGTGAAGTCTCATGCTAGTGGAAGTGTTTCAATCTTGTTTTCAATGAGGTTGCACTGAAAGCCCTTTTGAATTAGAATGAACCATTCTGCAATGTGATTCTCAAAAAAGAAATCTCTAAAAATTGAGCAAGTAAAACTTGCCCATGACTGTTCAGCTAGTGATATCAATAATGGTATGATTAATTTAAAGGCAAGATTCGTGGTACAGGTGTGCTGCTTTAGAACTGTAACAGTCCGTGTTTATTTGAACCTGTTAAGGAAAATCGAAACCTGGTGAGGTAGAATTAGGGCTGATTTATTGATGGACATCATTCCCTTACCTGGATTTAAGGAAAAGGAAATTGACTTTGTAGAGAAAAAGAGAATACGGAGGATAATCAAGTCACCAGTCAAGAAAATGTGTTAACTGATGCTTTAAGCTGCAAAAGTAATAACACAGGTAAAGGGTTAGCACTGGTGGTTGTGATGAGGTTCGGAATGCAATCTGCAAGATACTGAGCAGTGTGCTCATGCCTACAATGGCAGTATTTGTTCAGGACCTCTGCTTCTGGATGTAAGCCACAAGAGTACTGCAATTTCCTAAACTACTATTCATAGATGATTCCTTCTATCTTCTGAACTAAGTTGCTTAGAGCTGGTGAAACTTGTGTCCATGAGGCTATGTGTTCATCATGAGAAAAAAACATTAGATAATGAAAGTCGCTACAGGTCTCTTCTAATGTAGATAAACATGAACCATTGCATAGAAATACGAGCTCAGGTGAAAACCAGGGTAATTCTCTACCCTTCATGTCAGATTCTTTTTGTGGAAAAAAGAGCATCTAAATAAAATGTTCCCCTTTCTGACCAAAAGATAGCTTGTATACAAGGGAGTCTTGCTGAAATTATATCTCAGCTGGAAGAAAAGTTGAGTTTTTTTATGTAGCAGTTGGAGGTTCTTAGAAATACCAGTCAGTCAGTTACCAGAGTGGTAAATTAAATCTTGAGAGCCAGAGTTCACTCATCAGTACGCAGTGATATGGAAGTGGCAAGGAGAGAGACAGACAACTGCATCAGCACTGGGTGTTTATGTTCTTGACGGAAAAATACTAATCATTTCTTTCCCTTCTGCTGCTGTCATGGTCCATCACTTTAGTCCATTTTCACCTTGCTGAAGGACTCTGAGTGGGCCTTCCTGCTTTGGCACCTAATTAATCTCTCACAAGCCTGTTCTTGCAGCCTGTCTGCCTGGGATGGACCGTATCTTATGTCAGTGCCTCACGAACAAAATCTTCTTTGTTTTTTTCGTTTACTTTCCTTCATTTTCCTATGTTCTTTTACCTCAAGCCCCCTTGAGCAGGTTTCCCTTGTCTTTGAAAATCACATATATGCAATTCTGTTATTACAGGAAAATAGCCCCTTTTCTTCTAGTGAACACTGTCCCGCTGTGGTATATAAAGTTGTCTGTGTTTTCAAACCTAATAAGTGCCTATGAAAATACACAGCAGGATTTTGCTTGTCAGAAGCCGCTCAGCAGCCCCAAGTCCTTACAGTGTAATAGGCAAGCAGGAAATCAGTGGTCGCTTTTAAATCATGGCATACCTGTACACGAATAAAAGTATGTGATCTGAGAAAGGCATATTCTGTGGTGTAAAACATTACCATGAGACTGTGAAACAAAAAAAAATATTTCACTGAATTTATTTTATTGTCTTATATCAAGTCATCATGGATATCTTGTGCGCTGAGCTCTAACAGCCACAGTACTTTATGACTAGTTTAAAACGAGACCTTGTGATAAAGTAACACATGTAGTCTGTTTAACAAATAATATTGAAATATTGAATGTAGTGTATTATCTATAATAGAAAAACATAGGTTCTTTAAAATTATACCAGTAGAATCTAATAGCCCTTTGGGAAATATTTCCTGGATAATATTTCTACTCAGAAACAACTGATCTCCATTCTGTGGGGAGAGGCCTGGCATTTAGCTCAGCACAGCATATAGGTTTTGGTCTGGGAAATAGAGGGGCATTAAAATAGGTCTGAGAAGTCACTTTATTAAATGAGTGATCAGGGCTAGTGTCCATCATAATCTTTTAGTTCTGTTAGCTTGTACCTGATCTGCAGATACTGATCTTCTGTACTGTTGATCCCAAACCTGCAAGAGCTCCAAAAGTCTTCTGGTGACATAAAGGCAGGAAGAAAATGTTAAAAAAGTAAATAAAAAAATCACCTCTTTAATTCCGCCTACTGACTGCTTCCTTAATAAATACCGTAAGAAGTTTCTCTGCTAAGAGCCACCCAGTGATCTAATGTATAAGCTCCAGTGATATATTCAGCAGCCAGCTCAGGGGAGGTGTGTTTCTACTGTCAGAATCACATGAGCAAGGAATAAAATTATGAGCTCTCTCTGAAATCTTTAATAATTTATGATGAGTTGTTGGCTTTTCTTTTATTTATGCTCTTTTTGCCTCAACTGGACAAAGAGGATAGAACTGACCTGCTTTTTCCATGGTATGCTCACCTGCCTGTGTGTTTTCACAAGATAGAATGATTCAAATACTGCAAATTCATGAAGTTTCATGTATATGTAAAGAAATCATAGACTGCAAGCCTTATCAGCATGGGTGACTCTTGTGTACAGACGTAAGTCATGATTGCAGGTTTATTTCATTTGTTTCCCCTCTTGACATGCTTGGGTAGGAGTTAAACATTTGCCATTCTATTCGATCTGAATAATCCCAGATTTGTTTGTTACCTTCTGTGTTGTCCTGGTGAGGCATCCTTGGGCTTTTCCTTCTCTTCTCCTGGACTCCATTTTAAGGAATCTTCTTCTCTGGTGTGCATGCAGAAAACAAAACAAGCCCAAAAGCTTGTACAGATAATAGCTAGATAGCCAGCTTCAGGCTGGTTTGTGAGAGAACTGATTCTCCACATCATAGTCATAGTGGTTGCATCTCAATTCGTTGCAATGGGAAAAGCTTCCCATCTTGTATTCAGGTTCCTGTGCTGAACTGAGAAGGATCAGTAGTGTTGTCTTGGAAATTTACACATTAAAAGGTAAGAAAGCAGATAAGAAAGCAAACCAAAACTCCTTAGGGTATTACCTCATAGCTGATCAGCTGAGAGAAAACAGGGCAGTTGAAAGTCTTCAGCCTAGAAAGAACTTCCAAAGCTATATCATAGTGTAATTCCATCTAAGCTGAATTCAGTTTATGACAAAGACTTCCATGTTTGGATTTAATCTCTGTTTACTCATATCTGCTTTAAGAACTTTCAGCTTACAATGACTACTGGTGGGGCTTGTCCATAGTAACAAAAAAGGCCTCTTGGGTGTCCACAGTAACAGTACTTCAGCCTCATTGCAGAAGTTCCAGACATCACTTAGTTTCTATAGGTCATTCTGCAGACCTTTAGAAGAAAGTCAGACTGCCATTCCTTTCTGGCTTCCTTCGAGGTACATGTTGGCATATTGCTATACATTTCTTAGATCCTTTGTAAGCAAGAAGGAATAAGACATCTTTAGAAAGTTAATGCTGCTGTCCCTATCCTACCTTTTTATCCATGTTCCTTTTAAATTCTGTCTCAGCAAGGTTTTTGAGGATGCACCCAGGAAACATAAAGTGGTGCTTTCATTGTTGCTCCTTACAATTCAGTCTTTCAAAACCTGCTTCTCCATTTCCTTTTGCCTTCCCACTACAGCCTTCTTTACTGAGAATCACATACAAACTGTCTGGGTCTTTTATTTTCTCTGTGGTGGAGTGCTTGGGTGATGAATAGCTGTCAATGTTCATCTTTTCTAAAGAGTAGCTAGGAAATACACCTGAAATGTATTACTAATTTACCTGAACATTTCTCTTGTTACTGTTATCCTGAATGGTAAGTGCTGTATTCCTGTTATTTTCTTCTGCAGTGAGAAATGCAAATATGCAATGTGTGGCCATAAGGATTCAGTCAATAGCATTGAGTTTCTTCCATTCTCCAACATTGTTCTCACTAGGTCTGCTGATAAGACTTTGTCTCTGTGGGATGCCAGAACAGTAAGTAGCCTTTTCCTTAGTCTTGAATTCTAGAAAAGTGATGGCATGTATGGTAAAATTAAAAATGACAGCCAGTATAAAATCAAAATAGAAATAAAGGGTGATGTGGCGAAGAAGTATTCACTAACACAGCTAGTATCTTCTGAGCAAAATTATCACCATATCACATTTCCTTGACATATGAAACATGTGAGTCCTCACAGTGCAACACACAGGCAAGCACTGAGATCACTGAATAAACAGGGAGACTTAGTTTGGTGGTGGTGGTGTTCCCAATTGGTGGTTGGTCTGGAAGATGGTATTGCTGCATACTGTGCTCTACCAGTTCAATAGAGCAGCTGAAAGTCAGCTTTGTCAGGCCTGTTTTGTAAGTGCTGGCGTGTGCTTTAGTTTACATACAAAGGAAATGGGAAAAAGTGGCATGGGAGAACCTCAAGCTGCAGAGAAGTCTAGTATATTTATTCTTCCTCTATAGAAGAGATTCCCCTCCTGGCTCCCAGAACTAACTGCTGATTTGTTATGGAATATATATTGTTTTCTCCATAATGTATCACTGTAGGTAGTGTCCACACTGCTACATCTTATTAACTACCTTCATTCTTTGCTGTAAGTGTAAATGAATGTAGCATATTGGAGAGTGTATTTGTTGCTGCTGCTTTGCAGACTAAATATGTTAAATCACGTTCAAGTGGAATGCCGGAACAAGGCAAGAGTCATTTTCTTCTACTATCAGAAAATTCAATAATTATTGCTGCTGTTGTGATACTTCTCATAGGGCAACTCTTGAAATGCTCAAGTTGCTACTTCAGCTGGTATTACGGTCACTCTGCATTTCTCAAACAATGTAAAGATAAAAGATTCCAGCCCAGGATAGAGAAGGTTGTATTCATGGAAGTGATTTGAGAAGAAGGGAAGAACTGTTGCTGTATACTGATAGGTGTTGTCATCAGAGCTTTACAAGCATAGGGTAGGAAAAACTTTCGTGAAAATGGCAGTGGAATACTTGAGATGCTCATTAAGCAATTTCTATTTGTGGGTCATAGAAACAGACTGAATAGAAGGTCACTTAATAATAATCCTGGGCATAAAACACAGCAAGTTAAAATGAAGCCAGACTCATTATTCTTAGCTGTGTTGGTTTGTAAGAGTATTTGATATCTGAATATGAGTAATTCAGACTGAGAGAAAAATACTGAAATACAAACAAAAGTTAAAAACTCTGTGGAAAAATAGTTTTCTGATTTTAATGAATCCTGCAAGCAACTTAATCTTGCAGATGCCTCAGTAATTTCCTGTTCATAGCAAATTAACAGAATTACATGAGAGCTCTTCCTTGATAAACTTATGGAAAAAAAAAAAAACCTTCGATTTTCATTAACAATTTTTTTCAAGTTTTGATAATTTCGCTAAGATAAGAAAGACCTTTTGTGAAAATATTTTATATGGCATGTTTATTCTCTTGAATTGTTTCCCTATTCAGTGGGAAATTTTGCAGGTTTCAGATGTGGGCCCACATCGAAGCATCACTCTAAGTGGTGAAATCACTGTGAAGATACTACCTCCTTCTAAATGCTGAATGATATTAAATGTTCCCTTCAGAATGAAGATGAATGATTTTCCCCTATTAATTTGGAACAGAGTCTTTTCTCACCTCTAGGAGATCAATTAGCATTAAAGAGTGCATTTAAGATAATTTTAATGAAACACGAAAATCATACTCTGGTTTGTTTTCTCATAAATTAGATTCCTATTACTAACCACATCTTGCTTTTCAATCATTAGCTTCAGTCAGCTCTTTATTATTAAAGATAATGGATGCAGAGAACTGTAAGTCAGAGCAGTGTAAGCTGAATGGACAATGAGCTGTGGATTTGGGGCAGAATGGGACATAAATCTTTGTAATTACTAAGCTGAAGTTATAATGCAGCCTTCAGATTTTGGAATTGTGTGGCATTACTTTCTTCTTTTTTTTGTTGGTTTTTTTTTTTTTCCTGGATAACATAGGATAAGATCGAGCATTTTCAAAATCTGCAGCACATTGACTGTAATTTTAACTTAAGATAGATGTTGCCTATAGGGAAATTAGAACACAGAAAGATAAATAGTGTTTAGATGATTATAGCTCTTTCCAAACATTCTGGGAGAAAACAGGGAGTTTGTATTGGATCTGGATAGGAACCATGCTCGTGCTGTGCCAGACTCCCAGTAGATTAGATGTGTGAGACTGAGGCTGCAATTCACTGGTAGGAATTTCTTGCCAGTAAAGCTGGTGGCTCTTGTGTCAGGATAAGCTGGAGAATTTATTTATCCTTATGCCAGTTTCATAGAAAGCCAAGGATATTCTGTCTTTTCAACAGAGTATTTTCTTGCTGACACATCAGATTGAACATCTCTACCCATGAATTACGAAGTGTGTCCAATGACAAATATGAGAGATGCACAAGAGCATGATACCCTGAGAGTGCAAGTTCACCTGCTTGGGTTAATTCTTCTCGTAATAAGCTGTCTGCCACTCATCTGCATTTCCCACATTCTGATGAGTAATTTCTTGGGGCTTGTCAGATCTGTCTGGATAACATTTGAGCCATGTTGAATCTTTGCTCTTTCTCAGACAGATAAAATGCCAAATATTTATACTCTTAAATAATTAAATGGGGGGGGGGGGAAGTACTCTCATTTTTCATTCTACACGTTTGAAACTTATTGATTTAGTAACTGACTCATCTGCTTTCTGATTTTTGAAATGTCAGCTTCTCTAAGTCGGTATTTAAGTTTTGAAAAAGTTCTGCAGTGGCTGTCATTTAGAAGTCAGCATTCACTAGTAATGCCCTAAGGAGTGTGTCTCACAAGGATTTGGGAAGTCCTGTGTGTGCACTTAACTGGACAGTCCCATTCGTATCAGTGTTACTGTTCTTGTTAATGAAGTTGAGCACATGCACAGCTCTGTAAAAAGCTAGATTCATGCAATGCTTTTTCTATTTGAGTCTGTGAAATATTAAACATTCAAGATATTGTTTGATAACTGTTGCCTATAACTGGTCACTTATATTCAAGTGCTTGTAGTTTAGTTTTTTAATTATCAGGATATATTTCTGATTGTGTGCTGTGTAGCCCAGTGATTTAAGACAAGCTCTTATTTTTCTGCATTCCTTTAGTAGAAAACCGTTGGCACATAGTGCAGATGAAAGGATCCTATTCCCTCCCCACTATCAAACTAATATCCCTGACATCCAGGCAGGAAGGCATTAAGTGTGTCAGCTTTTTACTGTTTGGGTCAAAGATGACTTAAATATGTGCAAGACAGCTCAGCAGAACAGTGACAAGATGCAAGTTCTAGCTCTATGCATTGAATTTTATCCTTGACAGTAGTTTGTGGACTGAACAGCACAATCAGAAGTTGGGAGATCTGAGGTAGTGTGGTCTTTGATGAATAGTGCAGGCAGCAATCTCAGAGGAAAAAGGAAGAAAAGCAGAATGAGATTGTCCAAACTCCTGCCTTAACGGCAGCAAATAGCTCCCAATAATAACTCATTCTCATTGAGCCAGAACCTGGCTGTGGCCATCATACTCCTGCTGTAAAGCTTCCCCATGCCCCAAAGCAAGGAAAGGGAGTTGGAATCCAGGCAGAGCCTCCTTTCAGGCTCATGCAGGGGTATCTCTTAATGGACATGAAGCAATCAGTTCTCTCTCAATCCGTGGGAATGGTTCAGGAGTGGTTACATGCACCCTTTATATTAGTAGGGCAGGCTGGACTTCTAGGGCCACATTATACTAGAAGAAGGTCATTAGGAAGAAGTAGTCACTGAAGAGAGTGAGAGGCAGCTGGATGTTCCTTTAGGACAGGGTTATTTTCTATAAATGTGGCTTTGGATAAAAAAAGAGTCTATGTACAGCCCTTTTAAAGAGTTATTTTCTAATAACTGTCTGCGTATCATTTTGTGCCAATGGCTTCTCAATGCTAGGCAAGGTTTGATAGAGTTTAAGTTGCTGTGTGTCTCTGAGCAACAGCAGGGAAACCCAAATGAATGCATCATCTGGTAGAAGTGACAGTGGCTGTTCAGCCCTGCTGTCAGTCACCACCTTTCCTGTGGTTCAGAGCAACCCCACCAGCCTTTTTCTACCATGTGGGTACAGGTGGTGGTGGTAAAACGCTACCTGAGACTTTTCTTTCTTGGCCCCTATACTCCTAGACCCCAAAATGATGGGTCTGTGAGTTCAAAGAAATAGCAGAGTATTTGGGGCAGTTTGCATTTTTGCAGTCTTGTAAAAGGCATAATATTCAGCATTTAAGGCATGCCGATCATTTAAGGACAGTGGCTATTTAAAGGGCTTTTCAAACTGTGTCCTACCAGGGAATAAACTTACATACACCCATTTTTGAGCTTTCTGCTGTTGCCAGCTGTGGTGTGGCATTTCAATGATGAGGATTTAACTGCTGACATGTTTCCTATGGATGTGAAATAATTACAGTGATGCTGGTCCAAGCCCCAGTCTTGCAGTGTTTTCCTTCGCAACACAAGCCCATATTTCCCCACCATAGCATGGGACAACTCTGCTGTGGTTCCAAATGCAACTGGATTGTGCCTGAAAGTGAGTTAACTCTTACTTGATTTAATTCAGTGGAACTGTTCCAAAATAGTACTTTCCTTAGAGAACCTTTTTTCTTTCTTCTAATGAAATAACCTTTTAGACTACTTATTTTTCAGTGTCGATTTTGTCAGAATTCAATAATCTTCAAATTAGTAATTCCCTCAAAAAAAAAAAAATCCCTGTTATATTTTTGTTTCTTCCCGTGAAATATAAATTAATATAAATTATCTTGTAAACTACGTGTTTCTCAACATGGATTTTGCCAGTATATTTTTTGTCGTTAGCCTGAAGTCTGTGGGAGCACACAGATCTTTGTAGGGATGCTGCCTATTCTTGGTAGGGGCTTTTATACCTATGTTCATTTGGAGCAGCCAGAGGGAATTGTTCTGAAAATCCATCTGGTTGTCTTTACATTTTTTGGCCTATCCACTTGATTTATTCCTCAGTAAACACCTTAGACACAAAATTATGAGTGCAATGAATTTGTCAGCTTTATTTGAGCTCCTGAGGGATGAATTCAAGAGCTAAACAGATAGACAGGATGGGTCATTTAAAACAATCTCTGACAAACAGTTTCTGGTTCAAGTCAGTCCTCTTCAAAAGTGAGTCAAAGATTGAAGTTGTCAGTGTAGGAGATGAAGAGCTCTTCCATGCAGACTTTGAATCTCTTGGTGTACTTGAATTATTCTCCTGTAAAGAAGGTGTATGCAAGGATAAGTCCCGTTCCTGGCATGAAGTGTAACAAATTTTGTGGTCCTCATTCTGTTCTATGTATTTGTAAATAATGGGTTCATATTTTAAAACTGCCTGTCTTAATACGAAAGGGAATTTGAGTCACAGTGAAATATGAAATCGGGAACAAGTAGCTGTGAATACAGATTATGTTTTCTCCAAGAAGTAATAACATGAAAAACAAAAGTAAAACTTGAAGAGGTTTATGTGAAAACTGTTTGGGACGCTTCCCAAAAGACTTAGTGCCAATATTTTTCAAAATCAAAAGCGTGGCTGAGGAGAAATATCTTGATTTCTTTCTAATCTTGAAATAATTGGGAAAAAAAGCTTGGTATGGTCACTGTTATTTGTAAAAATGCTACTTTTTGACTTTCCTCCAAAACAACTTCAGTGGGAAAAGGCAGATTAAAATAGAATATTTCAACTAATGAGCATATAACTCTGCATTTGGGATCAGTTGATCCAGATGCAAGCAAGAAAGTATCCCATGTTCTTGTTTTGCACTGGGGTTTTTCCTTTTTCTGGGGAAGCAGGAAAACCATTGCTTTTCAGACTCTGGCTGCTGTCCCAAGGAAAAACCCTCATGCTGGAACTATGATTCCCACTTTCATTTGGCCTGCCATTGACTTGTCCCTTCCTTTTCTTGCCTTCCTCACTTTGCTCCCAAATCAAACCATTAAATCCAAAGTTTAACAATCTGTATAATCAGTTGATCTCATGATGGTTTTTTTTTTTTCCCCCTGTTAAACTAGTTTTAAATTAGACACTAAACATTTTAGGTTAGACAAGTTACCTTGTTCTGCAACTCTCAATGGCTGGACTTGATCTTAAAAGTCTTTTCCAGCCTAAATGATTCTGAGATTTTAAAGTGAATTAGTGGCTCTGAAGAGGTTATAATTGTTTTATTTTAAGCTGTTTCTGTTCATTGACATGCCTGGGCCTGTCCACTGGATGTCAGAGTCCTATTGCCAGTAGGAAGGGAGCCTCTTTTAACACACTGTCCTCTGCCTTGTCTCCAAGCTACATTTTCACTTCATTCAAGGAGAAGTCTTTAAGAAAACAAGACAGTTCTGTATGTTAAAGCTTAATACCCATCTTGATTCCTAATCCATGTGAAATGTATAAATGGCTCTATCTTGGCAGTGATGCAGTTATTTAGTTAGATTAAATAACATCTCTTCAACATGATGTTCACAATCATTTAAGCTGCTACTAGAGAAGAGAGCAATGGGGTTCTCTGTAGCCTGATGCTTTTCTTCTTCTACAGTCATGGTTTCCCCGGGGATCTGCCTGAGTTTCATCCTGTAGCTGGATGTCTGCACCCTCCAAACAAGGCTTCTTGCAGTGCAGCCTGGCCAGGTTTTAACTTACTGTGTGTCTTAGGGCAAGTCTTGGCTGCTTTCTGGTATCAGTGCCATTCCCATGGTCAGAGGAGTCCTCTGACCCTTCCCTAGCAAGCTCTAGGTGCATCTGTCTGATTCCCTGCCTCCCTCCAAGGAGGTTACCCTTCTGCAAGGTTTTATGCCTTTCACCAAGGCTTCTGTTCTGGTTTAAGGCTCTCTTTCATCCACATGCTGTGTTTCCCTCACGTCCCCCAGGATGGTTCCCCTAATCTAGTGATGGGTGATGGGGAGGTGTTTTGGCACACTCATTTTGGTTACTTACACCTTACCAGCTAGGGGGTTGCTTCTGGGCAAGGCATTCTGTACGTGAAACACATGTCTATAATCACAAATGAGAGACGTCCATATTCCAGGCAGCAGGCCATGCAATTCACAACTCTGCTGACAGCTCCCTGTGATGTATCACGGGTGCTGCTGTGTTGTAAACTTGCAAGGGCAGGCAGAGAGGTAACAGTGGAATTGAGGAGGGTATTAATTCTCTCCTGATTGAATCAGATTTCATCGGCTGTAAAATTAGAGTGGAACAGTTTTCAGTTGCTGATGGTTATCTTAGAATATTAGTAGTAATTAGAGAACTATAAATAGATAGATTTAAAATATTCAGAGTTCTAGCCAGGGGAAAAGTCTGGCTATAGATTTCAGTAAACACTTGGATAGCGTGGCTCGTGGTGTGCTGGAGTGTGCAGTGTAATGGCATTTGGCTGTGTCACTGATTATTTAGAAATGAAGTGAGAGAAGCAGGCTATATTCCTGTCTGGGCAGCAAATAGATTGACCTGAATCTGAACTTGTTACCAGCTGCCTGTGTAGATGCAGTAATGTGTATGTATGATATATTGCAGTAAGTATGAATTTAATTTTTATGTCATCAATGTCACTTTGAAACAAAAGGGGAATAAAGTTCTTTGAAAGGCTTTGGGAAAGGCCTGACTGCAGAATAACATTTGCATTGACTTCTTGGTCCTAAACATCTAATTAAATTATTGATTATGAAGCTGGCTGCTTTCCTAATAGTTCCTAATGTAACAATTAAAGCAAAGTAAGTAATTAAAAATGAAAAGATCGGTCCATGAGTACAATCTTCAAAAGGTCATTTTCAACTTAATCGCTTTCTTGAAAGAGGCAAGAATAAAACAAATGAGTCATTAGTAAAAAAGCAATTTAGTGTGTGTATGTGTGTAATAATGTGCCTGTGAGATTACCACTGGCCGCACAATACCTAAATTAATTAAAAATAATAGCTATATTTACTTAGTTGATATTATATTAACACCTCTTTTCCCAGACCAGACCTCCATTGTGGGATGTGCAGTTAGAGTTACATAGCCATAGTGTGCTTCTACTCAAAACAGTTGATAACCATGGCAGAAGCCTGAAGCTTCAGCCAAAGAGAGAAAAAAAAGAAACCTGTGAAACTATTATGTTATTATTTAACATCATAAAGAATGCTTTGTACTACACAGAACATTTATTTGCAACTTTTTTATAAGCATGAGAAGTAAGGGGAATTTTTAGAGGTCATTCAAGTTCCTCCATGGATGTTTATAGGTGTGAAAGGAAGCAGAAGGAAAGCATAAGGGTATTTGTCAGGAAAGTTTCAAAAGACCTCTTAACACTGTTACCTTTGACAGAGCAGCAGTGAGAGGTGACCCTGGAGAATTTAAGAACCGATAGAAAGCTTGGAATCTACAAGCAAAAAATAGTCACTCGCAAGCAAGGTACACAGGTAGGTACTGCTTGCCTTCCCCTGAATGGGGAACTCCTGAGTTTAGTACCGATTGTACTGCGGGCTTTACACAAGGTGCTCATAATGTTATATGAAGGAAAATCAGTCACAGCTTTTGCATCATCCTGAAATTTAGCTATCATGTGCTGACAAGCCAGGGAAGGAAACACATTTGAGATGAAAGCTCTGTTACAAATACTTTTACCCTCCGCCACAGATCTTTCAGTATAAATTGCCTAGCTTACTTATCACTGCAGAAGTAGCTAATTGGGGCAGTAGTTCATAGGTAAGAAGACAGTGTGTTCTGCAGCCTGTTATAAATGTAGTTCAGTATCACCATACTGCTTGTGCATGCAAGCTAATAGGAAACTAATCCAAACCTTGAAGCATGGATGTGGAAATTTGCTAAGCAAACACCTGCCATAGTCAGCACCTCCTGTGCCTGTGGAACACGTATTCCTGGGCAGAGGGAAATCCATTAAATCATGGGAGACAGAATTGAGATAAGCATGTACTTAAAAAAAGTGTATGTCAGGGGTATCTAGGAGTCTTCTAATATTGTGAGCTTTATAGACATTTGGGAAACTGAGCTCCCATTAATAGTGGCTTTGCACAGCAACTGTAAACACTTTCTCTAGACAGTAATTGTGCCTGCTGCAGTTATGTTCTGCTTCAACACGTTTGCTCAGAACCAAATCCTATTCTTGAGAAGGCAGTGGGGGGGAAAATTACTGTGCTATTCAGGTTATATGAGAAACAGATAAATCTGTTAGTCTATTAAGTTAAAGGCATTGCATCCTAAACGCTCTTTTTTTCCATTCCACAGTTAATTGTGGAATCTTCTTTCCTCACATATTAACTAAAGAAAGCACGTACACATGAACTTTTATGTAAAGGTCCTCTTAGTGGATCAGCATGTCTGCCTGTCCACCTGCATGCCTGCAGTGCTCTACTGTTTGTGTTATGCAGAAGAAAAAGAGTGATAGTTTGCTATGTTTCCTTGCATCTGGATTCTCCATGAGCTGTTTTATGCGTTACTAAGTACAGAGCCGCTGTTCTGTCAGGTTGAAGTAAGGCATCTGGGCACTCTTGTCTATAAAGAATATGGTATGAGGGGTTTTCACTTTCACACTGAGATTACACTAGACTTTCTAGTCCAAGCATAAGCTGTTATATACCAAACCATATATTCCACTCTCCCTTCCCACATGTAGATGTAAGAACTTAAGTGTCAGAACTCTGATGACATCCTGACTGTGGCTACACATTCTCAAAAAGATCTATTAAAACCCAAACAAACCCCCAGCCTTAAAAATCACATTCCTTTCTACTAACAGTAACATTGCTAGGGAAGAAGTAAAGCTTCAATAAATAGCTTTCCAGTTTGGTAAATAGTGGATCAAAATGTTGGTAGTGAATGAATGTTCCTTTATATAGACTACTCCTATCCACTACTGTTTGTGTGTAGATTTATTCCTGTCTGGTTTCCCACAGCCTCAGTGGTGGCTTTTTAGATTTCCCATTCATATGTCCTTTTCATAATAGCAGCAGAGATACTCTGTGGGAAACAGCTTGAGCTGAAAAGTAGGCAGACCTTTGGGATTACTTCAGCTATATGTTCGGGAAATGGGAATTTTAGAGCTTGCAAGATACTTGCTTAAAAAATATTTTCTTGCTGCTTCGAAAAGGCTTAAGTAGTCAATTGGAAGTGGCATCTGCAAAATAGTTGAGGGTCCTACTTTTGAAGCAAAAGCCGTAGGCTCTCAAAGTGGTTTTGAATAGGGTGCCCCATGCAGTGTGGATGGATAGTGAAAGTCTGTAGTGAGTAATTTGTTCTCCAAATATTTCCTATGCGATAGAGTTTTTGTAGTATGCATTTAATGTACAGGGAACTGCCAGACAGACACAAGCTTAAACAGCTTTATACTCCGATACTCCCAAGGCAACAGCAGAGAGGTGGTGTTCACATGTTATGGACCAAGACCGAAGTGCAACTCTGATTGTAATTGAATTCAGCTTCCACATTCATAAACTTGATAAATAGTTGATGACATTTTATGTTAAGAGGCAACCTGGTTAGTCTGATATGAAACCGGTATGAATTTTGGGAGAGGATGCTTCTCTTCCTCACACAATCTCACAAATTTACTTATGAGTAGCAGGAATATCTCTTCAGCAATTTTCCATCTGCCCTTTCACCCTTCTTGCTGATGTAGACTGCAGTATGATGTGTGAAAAAGACGCATTAAAAGGTAAGAGTCTTGGCATCTCAGTGTGCTGTACTAATAATCTAAAGATGATTCATCTGAGGCTGTAAAATACAAACACACTTCTCTCTGGAATCTGGAATGGGTTATTCTGTAGGTAGACTTGGGTGCTAAAATGGTGGTGGTGGAATAAAAAGTACGTGCCAGTTGTCCTCAGAAGGAGCTTCTGGTGTGGGGACATTGAGAAACATTAGCAAGGGCTATTGAAGAGGAGAAGCAATGAGGCAGTACCTAATTTGTGTTGTGCAGTTCTATCTAAAATTGCTCCAGTAGACTACCCTGACGGGATTTCATATTGCCAATAGAAATAGGAGTGCATGTTCTGTTGCCTTGAACAAAGTGATGTGACAGCGTTGTAACTGTGAAATTGTCACAACTAGTAATGACTTACTTTGTGGAGAACTGCATGTTCTGGTATCCTGAGAACCCCAAGTCTCTCCCACTTCAGCAGCAATGAATGCAAAGCTAATTACAAGCTGTAATTTGTGTGAAGCAATGAAAAGAGATCTGTCTCTGTCACTGACCCAGTCTGGATTCTGCTAACAACAGGATGGTATTCCAGTCAGTAGTGTGAATTGCTGTGTCATTT
The DNA here is from genome assembly GCA_032466535.1 of Forpus xanthops. Lineage (NCBI taxonomy): Eukaryota > Metazoa > Chordata > Aves > Psittaciformes > Psittacidae > Forpus > Forpus xanthops. The sequence continues at coordinate 31,024 of JASSUY010038470.1, read as the reverse complement.
TAGTTACCTGCCAGGTTTTCTTCTATCCTAACATTCACCCAGGCTCTTCTCTTCTGAGTGCTGTGGGACTGCTTGCATATTTCCTCCATGTGTTTTCTCCTCCTGTGTTTAATGGTATCTCCTTTGTTTCCTTAAAACAATTAGGCATACCTCAAGGATGTACATTTATCAAAGCAGTCAGCACACAATTCCTCATCCCTATCATAAATCCCAGTCTCACACATTACCCCATGCCAAATCCAATGGTAAGTGCACTAATCCCTTCACACATGCTGTCTGGATGCTTTGTGTCTCTCTTTCCTGGCAGGCTGAGTTCCATCAGCTTCTTTTCAGAAGCCTCAGAGCCCCTCTTGATTGTGAAGTGATTTCAGAGCTAGGGCAGCAGAACAAGCTTCTGAAGCAGCATCATTGTCCCTCAAGTTCAGATTTCTGGCAATAGTTTGCTGCAGCACTACTAAAATTAATTGTTTCGGACCTAAAGTGTCCTGGCACCAACGTAGGAGGAATGAGATGCTGCCATGAAGGTACCACTAGTTGATCTCCTGAAAGCTGACTGTTCCTGCATCATTCAGCATGGTTTTCAGGATAGAAAGGATTTACTGGTAAACACTGGTTTTGCAGTTTATTTGGCTTTTCATCTTCTCTAAAAATAATTATGTGATTATTGCATTCCTGGTTTTCCTCTTTTGTGGCTCAAGCCCAGCTTCTCTGGCTCCAAGTAGGTTTCAGGCAAGTGTTCTGCAAATGATAGTGTTTTGTGTGCCAGTCCTTTAGTCAATTGTTTATTTCCCCTCAAAAATGTTTTATAGAGAGCAGTAATCTTTCAACAAGAAGGTATTTATCACACAGATTGGAAACACTGGCACAAAGCTCATAGGTGAGAAGCAAAACTTAGCAATGTGACAAAGCCTTTGTACAAAACCTTCCCCTGTTGGTGACTGTGGTCCAGTATCAATGGTCCAATTTTCTGCTGTGAACAAGCTCACAAGAAGGGAGGTACTCAGAGATGTATGTTGATATGACTGTGCCACAGTCCTACTCTTTATTTAAATCTCTCCTGTTTTATACTGGGTTTGTGGGAAAGCAGGAAAGAATTGCTTTAGCACAAAATTCTGGAAAAGTAGGAGTGGTCAGAACTAGAATAAGGCTGGATGGGACACTCTGTACTCCAAGATCTAGCCCCTCCAATCCTGCTGCTCAACCCATCCCCCTTTCCTGCCCTTTCCAGTAACGGCATGCAACTAGCTTTACTAGTTGGGATGGAATCCTAGAGGGTTGAGTGATGGACTCAATGCTTTTTTGGGATTAACCTAGTTGATTCTGTGATTCTGTGTCCACCTATGGCAGAGCCCATGCCTTGGGAAACATGAAACATCTTGAGAAACAATCTTGTGTCAACTCTGCTTCCCATATATATTTTGAAGTTTATAATTGTAATGATTACAGTCTTTTGTCATTTTCCCTTTATTTACTTCCTGCATTCAATAAAAATCTGCATACAGTCACCCATTTGTATTGGTTCTGGCCACCATACTCTGCTTTGATTAAGTAAGAAATGGAGAAACCTGCGTGGGGGAGAGCTCATGAACATGCCTTGTCAGGCATTTTCTCCCACTAACCCACAAGTTATATCTGTGGTTCTCATGCAGTGACCGTAACAGAGATGGGATAAGTTAAAGTCAGACCTTTAGACATGGGAAACTTGGGGACAAAGGATTTTATTTTACACAAAGTGCTAATAAACATTAGTCATCTTTGTACTAAGTATAATTTCCTTTTTTTAAAATTGCTGAATTCATAGAAAATGGAATAGGAAATGCAAAATGCTTTGACAAAAAAAAATGAAGTGGTTTTTATTCTGGGAGAAGCTGTGTGACATGTTTGAATAATTTTGGTTTGGGGGCAGGGTTTTTGGTGAATTTGGTTCCATTCAAAATCTTTCCTTTCCAAATCCAGCAAATGGATTTTGCAAGGTCTGCTGTGGATTTGCAGATTATTCCCATTTTTGGTTTCCTTTTAATCCTGTTATTAAAAAATAGCCCTTTGTCAGTGCCTGTCTGAACAGTGCAGGAGCCTAATGTCTAAAAATCCCCCTGTCACCAGCAGCAGTAGACATGACCCATGATGCTGAAGTTCATCTGGTTTTAGTTGAGCATGGGCAGGGAGAGAGCTGATGTTCCTCTGCTGGGCACTGCCTTCCTTGGCTGGCTGAGGACAGGCACATGAGCACTCCCCTCAGTAGAGTCTTCCTGAGTCTTGCGATCAGGGTACATAACATCTTTGGAGCTTGAGGGCTTTATTTTACAAGGACAATTGTCCTATTTTAAATAGAGCATCTTTACTGTGGCTAACACTGACTTTTTTTTTTCTTTGTGTCATTCTTTTGTTTTTTCTTTTTTTAATCTGAAAAGTACTCTTTTTCTGGAGGAAGAATGTCTACAAGAAATCTGGTGAGGGGCTTTGGAGAAGGGCCTGTAGGGTCAGGACAAGGGGAAATGGCTTTAACCTGCCGGAGGGGAGATAGAGATGAGCTCTTAGGCAGAAGCTCTTCCCTGTGGGGGTACTGAGGCACTGGCACAGGGTGCCCAGAGAAGCTGTGGCTGCAGCATCCCTCTCAGTGTTCAAGGCCAGGTTGGATGGGGCTTGGAGCAAGCTGCTCTAGTGGAAGGTGTCCCTGCCCATGGCAGGAGTTGGAACTGGATGAGCTTTAAGGTCCCTTCCAACCCAAACCAGTCTGGAATTCTATATTGATATAAAGTTTTATTTTTAGTTTATATCCTAGTGTTTCCAGTGAAGTCTGAGTTACTGTAGTTGGACACATACTTGGAAGATAAAAAGGGTGCACTTATGGGGGGAGGAGTGTGTGTGCACATGAATTGGTAGTCAAGAGTAAATAGTTGTATTAAACCTAAAATGATAAAGGTGTTACTATTCAACACTGCATAGGAAGTAAAAAACCTGTAAATAGTGCCGACTAATGTATTGTTCAAAATGGTTTGGTTTTGTGGGGACAGCCTGTAACTGCCTGTTATTTGACTCACACATTCTACTTTTGGAAAGGTGAATTATTAAACAAGTTCAGGAAGCAACTTATCTTTACTTGCTAGTCTCACTTCATATGAGAAAGGGGATTCCATCTCCTAATGAACAGGTAAGGAAATGGATGATAAACCTTCTCCCTAAAAATATGCCTTGCCGATTTTCACACCTTGTTCCAAATTTTCTCATTTTTAACCTGGCAAAACAAAATAAGTGTCCGTTGGTGGTATGAAAAAAGTAATTTCTTCTCCTTCAACATCCTCTTAATTAACTTTTAATGTATGCTGCTACTCGGGGTGCATCCCTTTAATACTAAATGTGTCTAAAACAGAAAAGACAGATTTAAATGATTTAAATAAACATCTGCCCCTAACATAGAGGCATAAAATTACACATTCAGTGAAGCAGTGGCTTACTACCAGCATTCACAAACCAAAAAAAGCCTTCAAAAATTGTTTTCCTTTTCCATATATCTTCCCTTGTGTATATGGGCTTAGGGGAAATGATCAAGCCTTTGAGTGTAGGAAACATGGATTGCAAATGGTGTCTAATAATACACGTTTGCTGAGCATTGCCAAATCAGCAGAGATTTTGAAGGAGGACATGTTCTTTCAGCTATATAATGCAGAGTTTTGACTTGCTCTGGAGCAGCCCGCTTTTTCTTAATTTAAGACAAGAAATGGAAGAAAATTTGCAATTTCTATCCATAGTTTCTGCCTACCTGCCTCTATAATGCTAATCCATACTGGTATTAAATAATTCTGTTTAGATAAATTGGTCTGTCTTTAGCAATTTAAAGCACTCTTCTAAAGTAGTGTGCAGTAAGAGTGTATTAAAATAATTGCCTGCTATTTCATTTCAGCAATATTTGACTGTCAGAAATGGCGTAATGAAAAGAAATATTTTGTCAAAATCTCAAAATTTCCAATAGCTGAATCAATAGAGTAAAGGCAATTATTGTTGTATATAGTTTTCCAACTGATTGTAGAGGTTAAGCATGTGTTACAAACTGAAACACAAAATCTCTCTTAACGTTGTTGAAAATTATGTGATAAAAGGAAATGTCATCATTAACCCAAAGATTTTGGTAGAAACATCTTTATTTTACAAACTTATGTGCTAGGCAGTGTCCCAGTGAAAATTCTCTTCATCTTGTGGGGGGAAAGGGGAGTTTTGGTGCCAGCCACACCAAAGGGGCTTCTGAGGTGGGCAGAGCACAGCCCTTGAAGTGCAGAAGAGCTGCTCGCAGACCTGGGGAGCCCGATGTGTCTGGCCGAAATTGATACCATAAAAAAATCATCACAGATGCAGTTTTGGATCTCTGTATCTTGGATGCAATCAGAGATATATCGAAATGGAACAAACCTAAGTAAGAAAAACATATCCTCCAGCATCTCACTTGTTTCTCGAGGGTTTGAATGAGGTGTGAAAGGACACAGTGATTTCTTTAGCACGACACTTCAAAGCTCAGCTTCACTCTGCTGTACAAGCCATTCTGATTTCATGGCACTTGTGTGCCCTGCTGTAAAGTGTTTCCTCTGTGGTCTTCAATCCGCTGTTTTCTGCTCTTGTGTTACTATGAAGGTGTTACTCTCTGGTTGTAGTAATTCATCTGATTCTAGAACCTGACTGACTTGAACTGTGTCATGTAGTCTGCTTTACAGTAGTGTCATAACTCAGGAACCTGTAATTGCTTCTGACTGCCTGAGACTGCAGCCATGATCTCCCTTATAAAATTGATGCACTGATGAGAAGTGTCACACATGTGACAAGTGTCACATTCATGCCCAGCAGTGTGGGTGTTCCCTGACACATGAGAAACTTTCTCTGGATGTTCTCTATTGTGGCTGAAGGGCTACAATCATCTTTTGCCAAACTCTTTTTTACCTCCTCTCCTTATTGTGTGGCTCCTGTCACACTAAAACTGACTTAATGCTATGAGCAAAATCAGTCAGGATGATATATGTGATGGCTTCAAGAGAATAAAAATTAGGTAGACCTTGCTCCATTCTCTGTCAGCGTTATTGTCCTATTTTTTGAGAAGAGGGGTCTGGGTAGGGAAGACAACAGCAGACAGTAGAAAGATCATGTTTTACTTCTGTATCAGGTAACTATGGATGGTGTAGGTTAGCAGTGACAAAGATGACAGAAGGATAAAAACAAGTATCAATGAGAAATATGTAGTAAGAAAGATGGAACTAAAAGTAGTGAAAGAGAAAGCAGCGGTGTCAGGAGGAAAAGAGGACATAAAAGAGCTTGAGGAACGGAAATAGCAAACAAAAATCAGGATGTATTATATATTTTTGGTATCTGTTTTCTGCTCATAAGCTTCTACCAAATAAAAGGCTCTATAATAGTGATTGATTTGTAATCTCTAGTGTCATTGCCCTCACTTTCTCCTCAAAGCCATCTGGAGGCTGTCTGTAGACAGCCCATTGAAAAGTATGAATTGCAGCAAAGAAATTCTGCCTGGCAGAGAGAGGGATTGATAATCAATTCCCTTCCTGCCAGGCAAGGCTGCTTTGCTCCCTTCGCACTTGCTGTCTGGTGTCCTGTCTGCAAAAAAGCCATCAGAAATGGTACCTGGGGAGGAGCACAATGATACCAGGTATACGAATCAATCACTGCCATTGTTGCTGGAGCCTGCCTTTGAAGGCTGAAGACAGACAACAGGTCTTCCATTCAATAATTTATTTTTTTTCTAAGGATTAACAAAGAATTGTGTGGCTTTTCAAGATTCACTGCCATCTCTGGGCCAGTGATGCCCGGGGGGATGCTACCCAGCTGAAGACAGCATTGGCATCAGTAGTGCAGGTTGGCCATGCAGCGCAGGGGAAGTGAGGGGACAGGCTCCTGTGGACTGCAGAGCTCATATTTTTCAAAGCCTGTGTCTTCTTATGTTTTCTCTTCTTTTTGTGTGTCCAGAGAGCTGACAGGCAGCATTTCAAGGAGAAACATGATCTCTCCTTAGACCTATGAACAGAAAAGGCTGGGACCTTTCTGTTGGTAATGAGGAACAGTGATAGTGGAGGAGGTTTCACAGCATTCTAGTGTCCTCAGACAACAGATAACAGCCCCAAACTGAAAACCCCCAGGAGAACAGCTTCGGAGCAAAGTGCTAGAGTGTTTGTAGCAAAGAGGCAGCACATTTCCAAGATGTAAGCTCTTCCTTCCTCTTCTGAGTCCAAGGTGCCAGGCAAGGGCTTTCAGCAGCAGCTGGGGAGGAGGTTAAGGTATTGGGTAGAAGGGCTGTCCTTATACCCTGCTGTGCTGCTTGGAGGTGGGATATGGGTGTTTAGCAGTGCTCCTGCTAGGGATACAAAGGGAATAAATAAAAATGTAAAAGAGGCATTACTAAAACTGTCCCTTGATAACTAAACGGTTGATCATAAATTGGAGTGTCTATGCAAATGAAGTAAATAATTAAAAACTCCAAGAACAGCACTGACTAGGTGGTTGATGGCTGGCAATTATAAAAGCTGAATTTTTAATATGCGTACATCTAAGAAGCCAGTAAAAATTAGCTCCTAGACTAATGGACTTGCCTTTCTTCCAAGGCAGAATTTTAATGAGAGCATTATTTATAGCAGAGCCCAAGAATGAGTGTTTTCTTGCTTAATCTTATTTCTTCTTTGCTGCCACTTTATTCATTAACCTCTGAACTTCTCTAGAGAAGAATAATACTCTACACAGTGGAGGCCAAAGATCACTTTGACCCCCTGCAATTAGTCATGGGTCATACATTGTTAAGAGAGTTACATCTTCTAACAGATAATGTTTATAAACCCCCTGTTGGTGATATGTCCTCATTTCATGCTGGTTTCTGAGTCATTTATTTGCAGTGCAATTCACTGAAGAAAAAATAAACGTAATGTGGTATCTCCTAGTGCAATGCTTGTGCCATCTTGTCTTGTACAGCGGGTAGATATACATTCTGATGAGACCTGAGAGGCTGTTGTGGCCATATATTCTTACCCATGGATAAGAGGTGCGCCACATGTGGTTAGAAGACATGCAAGGTCATGAACTGATTCCTGAGCTCAGACGCTAGCTCTGCCATGTCATTGCAGTGACCCTGCTGTACAGCAGCAAGGCTCACACGAAGGGCAGAGCCCTGCCATGTCAGAGATAATAAACGTGGGCCAGCATGTGCTGCTGTTAAGCATCCTCTGGCTGGAGGATGAGGGAGCACAGTGCATCCTGCTTCCTGCTAGTTCCCTGCAGGGAATCGGGGTAAGAGTGCCACAGGCTAGCAGAGATGGCTTTAAACATAACCTAAATGTTTGGTTGGGATTGTAGAAATTTGTTTGAAAATTTGCAAGTTAGAGGTTGTTTGCATTTAAAGTATTGCTGTATATGTTTTCCATTTGAGCTTCTTTTTGTTAAATGCATCTTTTTTCAGTTTTTTATTTTTTAAGTATCTTTGCTTGTGTCACTTTTGAATAATCAAGAAATACCTGGCTTAAATTGAAAAATTACTAAAATCAATAAAAGAGCTCTACTTCTCTTACTGCTCTGCATAAATTCAGTGTCAGGATTCCTTCCACAGCTTTCGGCTGTGTACGCCAGCTATTTTCTTTGCTCCACATTGTCACATGGCACTAACTCGATCCTCATTGAAAAGTAAGGCTCTGAGAGAGCCTCAGTCTCTTCCAAGGTGTAAAATGTAGGTAGTACTTTTTATTTATGACAGTTCTTATAAAATGGTCTTGAAACTTGGATGCTCAGATGATCGAACACTCAGAAGACCACTACATAAGAAGCAGTGTTTCATTTGGTAGATGCATGAACATTGTTAGAGAGCAGGGTTGTTGATGTGCATGTCTAATGCAGGGAATTTTTCTTCCGAATTAATTTTTAAACCTCCTTAGGTTTTGACAGTAATATCTACTTTGAGATATGTCTATATATCTTAGGAAGTTATCAGATCTCTCTCTGACTCAGATACTCCTTCATCTTGCTGAGTGCACATGACAACACTTAAGGAGAGAAGGGGGGTTGGGGATGTTTTTAACTTTCCATCACTGGAACTGCTGGCAGGTTTGAGCAGCTGAGGCCAAGACTTAAGCAGGATACAAAAGTGAATGGATATTTGTATGCATAATGAGACCATACAATGTGTCAAACATAAAATGTATTTCGTATATTTTTAATACGAATAGCAAGTTTAGACTTGAGAACATGAAATAATATTTATGGAAGCATAACTACCTGTTGTACAAAAGACCTTTCTTCAGAAGTCACTGGTCTTGTGGGCAAGTGCGTTGGACAGCTAGAGCAGGTATAGCAGGGAACAGCAAGTCCCATGGTCTGGGAAATTTCAGCTGGGATAGAAAGGAGTGTCTCACATCCAGTGTTAGTGAGTAGCATGGAGGGGACCTGGAAAATTATTGTGAATCATCAGCTGTGAATTAGTGGCTCAGGTATCACCTTTCTCATTTCACTTTGCTGTCAGTTTAATGTCTGTATGAAGATCTTGGCACTGTTAACTGTAGTAAATGTTAGAGTGAACTGAACTTCTGAAATACTCCTTCATTCTTTCCTTCCCTGTTCTAGTCCTGATGGCCTAGCTCAGAGCTTAGTGATGTAAGTGTATGTATACTGTGTCTGAACACAAAGCTCTTCCACTAAACCTATTAGATATGTCGTAACTATTCTTTGATTCGATTATTCTAGTTTACATTTATTTTTCAGTCTTTCTTTCCTGCTCTTCAGTTTGCAGGTGTTTCCTGAATACATACTTGCTTCACCCATTCTGCAGAGTTCCATTGAAACTGAAGCTTCCAAAGGCTCTGTGAAAATCGTAGAATCACAAACTGGTTTGGGTTGGAAAGAGCCATACAGTTCCAACCCTCTGCCATGGACAGGAACGCCTCACACCAGACCATGTCACATAAGGCTCTGTCTAGCCTGGTGTTGAACACCACCAGGGATCGAGCATTCACAGCTTCTTTGAGCAACCTTTGCCAGTGCCTCACTGGCCTCACAGTAAAGAACTTCATCCTTATATCTAACCTGAACTTCCCCTGTTTCAGTTTGAAGCCATTTTCTCTTGTCCTCTCAGTACAGTCCCTAATGAAGAGTCCCTCTTCAGCATTCTTGTAGCCCCCTTCAGACACTGGAAACAGCTCTGAGATCTCTGTGTAGCTTCTTTTCAGGCTGAACAGCCCAAACTTTCTCATCCTGTCTTCGTATGGGAGGTGCTTCAGCCCCCCTGATCATCCTCCTGGCCTCTTCTGGACTTGCTCCAACATCTCCATATCCTTCTTATGTTGAGGACACCAGAACTGCACACAGTACCCCAAGTGGTGTCTCCTGGGAGCAGAGTAGAGTGGCAGAATCATCTCTCCTAATCTGGCTGTCAGTATTTTCCATTATAGCTAATAGTGAGCTTTAGAAATCTAAGCTTTGTAGGTACTTTCATCCATGGATGGTTAGTTCAAATTCTTATGGTGTTCTCAGGTTCAGATATTCACCCAGGAATAATAGCAGCTCCCTAGCTGTCGTTAGTTGGTGCAGGAGTGCTGTGCCTTTGCTCACAACACTTCATGGGCACGCACTGTAAATCCAGCCCCAGCACCTGCCAGCTGCCTCTCAGCCCCATAGAATGATAGGAACATAGAATAGTTAGGGTTGGAAAGGACCTTAAGATCATCTAGTTCCAGCCCGCCTGCCATGGGAAGGGACACCTCACACTAAGCCATGCCACCCAAGGTTCTGTCCAACCTGGCCTTGAACACCACCAGGGATGAAGCGTTCACAGCTTCCCTGGGCAACCCATTCTAGTGCCTCATCACCCTCACAGTAAAGAACTTCTTCCTTATATCCAATCTAAACTTCCCCTGTTTAAGTTTGAACTCATTACCCCTTATCCTCTCGCTACAGTCCCTCATGAAGTGTCCCTCCCCAGCATACCTAAAGGCCTCCTTCAGACACTGGAAGGCTGCTATGAGGTCTACATGCAGCCTTCTCTTCTCTAGGCTGAAATCAGCAGCTTTGTACTCTGTATACTCTGTTACTTGACTCTTCATTGCCTGCCCATTCACAAACGTTAAGTGCTCTTACTAGGTAAGGCTTCATCCCATAAGCCCAAATTTCTCCCCTAACCCAGCTCAACTTCAGTTTGCTGTGTCAGCAATAACATGCACAAGTTTTAATGAACATACACAGTTCTCCAAGAGCATCTCCAGGAAGGACCTTTCAAACAGGCACTGGGAAGTGATGGCCTGGCAGATCTCCACCCAACCATGGTTCTGTGCTGAAGCCGAACTCTGTATTTCTATGAAGTCCTTTCATACACTACTCAGTTAAAACACTAGGAGAAAGCCACTCTGCTCCCACTTGAATTTGGGGCTTTTCAAGTTGTCTCTTGTATTCTATTTCTACTCTGTTTATTACATTTTTATTCATAATCTCTTGAAAGACTCATTGCCTAGTATAACTGCAACCCCTCTTTTTAAGTCTCTTATGAGGACTTCATTTACTTAGAAATACCAAATATATTAAAGAATAAGTAAAAGTAGAAAGCTTTCCTTTTACTGTCAGCCACTTAGGGCTTGGAAACTATAGGGTCCAAAGCACTGGGAATATGAAGAAAGAAAACATAATGGCAAAGAAAAATACAGTGAAAATGCTGCAAACAGAAACATTTTGGATTTCCCCAGCTTTCAATGTGTAGTTACTCAGCCACAAATCAATACCACCCAATGGTGAGTGGTTCTCTTAATTTTAACCTGTGCACATCTCATTGTGCAGGCAGGAGAGCAGCAGTGTTGGGAAAAGGGAGTGACATTTTCCAGGGCTGAATTACAACTGCCACACCGTCTTTCCCAAAAGGAATTCATTCAAGGCTTTAATTTGACATCTTCCGAATCAGAACATAGCCATTTTTTTTCTCCCTTGCTGTTTTGTATTCCACCCCGGTGCTCCTCCCATCATGTTGCTGAAGGCTGTGCTGTTCTCTTGTTTTGCTTCACACTTTAATATCCAAGGGCTTTGCCATAGTGCGGTGGCTTCTCAGTGTAGGAGAGTTACCATTCCCAGAGCAGAGGAGCTAGAAAGAAAAAACCTCCCAATACCACCTTCTGAGTGACAGTGGTCTATGTTAGAACCCATCTATACAATCATTGCAGTGAACAAGGGCAGATTTTCATCAAAAGAAGCTCCCAGAGGGGTTACTTAACTTTGACGGAAATACATTAATTAAAGCACTTGATAAAGTAGTGGGTGAAGAAATGCATAACTTTTCAGCTTGATTTTATGCTACGCTGAGCACTTTTTTGACCTTCATCTCCACACGGTAAATGGAAATGTGGTTTTGAAAGCCTTTGTACATACTGGCAGCGCAACGCGGTTGTTTCCTCTGCGATTCTTCCTAGGGCAAAAATAAGCAGGAAAAATATGATGCTGTTACCATATTTGCAGCTGAAGCTGTTTAGAGCCCAGGCAGACTTCACATTAACAAATGATGATAATTAGGCTTGATTTGCATATTAAAATTGTCTTAATTAAACACTGATTCTCTAAATGTTTAAAGGCTGTAATCGATCTTTTGCAGGCTCTCTTGGTTATTTATATGATCTAATAGAGGCTAGAGGCTTTGTTAATGAGACCTCTATTTCCTAACTTGTATGTGTCAATGAGATTACTTCACTGACAATTACAGAGCAGACTGCTGTTAATAACTCACAGAACCCCAACACTGGCATTTTTTTTGTCTGAGGATACGTACATGATAGAATTCCTTTAATGGGAACCTGCTGTTTACATTTCCTTGTTGCTCAGGCAAGGGCCCCATGCTACAACTCTTACTAGGAAAAAATTCCAGGAAAGATATTTCTTGAGGAGTTTTTGTTGATGTAAAATCAAGCTTGCACTGTCCTGTGAGATGTTTGAATAATGAAGATAGGCTGAGAAAGTTGGGAGTGTTGAGTCTGGAGCAGAAAAGGCTGCGTGGAGACCTCGTAGCAGCCTTTCAGTATCTGAAGGGGGCCTATAGGGATGCTGGGGAGGGACTCTTCATTGTTGTGAGAGGACAAGGGGTTGTGGGGTTCAAACTTAAACAGGGAAAATTTAGACTGGATATAAGGAAGAAGTTCTTTACTGTAAGGGTGGTGAGGCACTGGAATGGGTTGCCCAAGGAAGCTGCGAATGCTCCATCACTGGCAGTGTTCAAGACCAGGTTGGACAGAGCCTTGGGTGACATGGTTTAGCATAAGGTGTCATTTCCCATGGCAGGGATTTGGAGATAGATGATCTTAAGGTTCTTTCCAACCCTTACTATTCTATGATTCTATGATCTAATACTTAGTGTTTAGCTTAATCATGATACATTTAGTCCTTGATCTAATCCTGGTAACTCTGGCAGGTTGAATTTTGGAAGAAACTTTTTTAAATCTGGAAGGTAATGTGATCATGCTGTAATATTGTAAGAGGTCTCTGAAAAGGCTTTCAGGAGTTTCACTTCTCTTCAGTATCTCTAGAATCTTGTGTCATGATGTGAGCAACTTGGGAAAATGGTGCTATAACAAGTGAAAAGCTCAAGCTCCTCAGACACTAAATGTTTTTATCCCTTCTGCCCTCAATAACCTTGTTAGCACCAGACAAAAACACATTGGAGAAAGTGTTCATATTGCTTTGGAATAATTTTTCCCAGTATTTTTACCATTTGACTTATCTTCTTGCACATGAAGCACTCTGTATTCATGTGTATATGTATATGTATGCATTTATAAATTAATTTGACATTTGTTTTGTTGTGGGATATTCCTAGTAAAGATTCTTTGGTTTCTTCTTTGAAGATGACATTAATAGTTGCATACTCTGTAGTTGTGTAAATCCAGTCACTACGTACAGTGGCAGTATTGATGGATTAAAAAATATATTTATTCCTGTTTCATTTAAGTCATTAAGTTTAGTGGGAAATATTAATAAACTTAACAAACTTAAACCACTAGAGTGAATTTTTAATGATTAAAATAATTCTTCTGTGAGATGATCAATAAGATCTATAAAGCAGCTGGGACTTCACAAGTTGGTATTTTGCTTAATTCCTTTCTCACCGAGACTGAACACTGTTTCTACTGGGAACAGTGCTGCTGTCAAAGATATCATTAATAATCCTTAAACTGAGATTCATCAGGGTGGCTCCAGTGGAAATCCTTTGTATGACAGAAGTCAAAAGGATGTATTTATACATCTTTGGCCTGAGCATAAGCATATTTATTGGCATAGGTAATTAATGTACAATGAAACTTGACATCAGGTGGAAGTCTTTCTAGCAGAGGCATTACCATTTGTCCTCATGCCATTAGTGAAACTGGCAATAAAGTTGTCATTACCTTCAGTAGGCCCCAGATCTGCTTCGTTTTGCAATGACTCCTTGTAGGAGTGTAAAGCAATGACCAAAATGATGATGTCTTTTCACATGGTATCTTTTTCAGCTAAACAAGGAGCCACAAATATGAAAGTCCCATGGACATAGCCTTGGGTGACATGGTTTAGTGGGAGGTGTCCCTGCCTATAGCAGGGGGGCTGGAACTAGATGATCTTAAGGTCCTTTCCAACCCTAACTGTTCTATGAGTCTATGATTCTCTGATATAAAGCATGGGAGTTTATGAGACAGAGTTTGCCTGTTCCTAAATGGAATGTAAGTTAACCATCATACTATCAAGACACTGAGATAGGAATCAAGTATTTGTGTTTTGAATGTTAAATAAAACTTAGATGTCCAGTAGACTTACTGAAAAATATAACAATTTCCATCACCTTCTTGCTTTGCTTTCTCTTTTCTCTAGGAAATCTTGCTTTTTAAAATATCACCTGAGTTTGCTTTTGAATACAATTCTGAATTGGAAATGGTGGAAAATTAGGAATATTTTCGGTAGACATTTGCAATCCTTTTTTCTCTTCTCACTCAGAGTATGTAGACAGTGTATGCAGGGTCTGGTGTACAGAATCTATGGACAATATGTTTGTAAGAGCCAGTTGCAACATTTTCTCCTCTTCCTCTGGTGATATTTTCAAATTGTGAAATCTAAAGACTTTTTAAAATTAAACTGTTCTCTATTTTTTTTATTCATTTATTATTGCTTCTTTATTTCAGTGACTTCTTTTTCCAGTCAACAATTTCTTCAGTGTTTCCAGCCAAGTAGTCTGGATTCTGTTCTTTGATCTCAGTCCCTCAGGTCAACAGTACTATGATTCTTAAAGCAGCAGTAGTTGATGAGCAAGTGATGTATTTTCTTTGCTAAGACACTTATTTTGGAAACTACTTAATCCTTTCCTGCTGGTTAATAGAGAAAATAGAGACCCAAGAGGAACCTGTCTTCAAGACTGCTATTCAGCAGTTGCTGGTTAACAAAAGAGAACTGGAGACATGTTCTATTAATTTTGCCCTTTTCTGTTTTCCTCATGTTGGTATTTTTCTCTGTGCATCTGCCATTTGAAATTTGGATGAGATGCTTTCAATGCATAATGACTGCCAGAACAAAATTCACAGTGTTGAATACAGAAGGCTTATAAATTCATTTATACCAATAGAAGTAAACACTCTCCAATGGAGAAGTAATAACTTTGATCTTATTGGCTTACTCTTGATTTATACTGACTCTCTGAAGGGAAGAAATTTTTCAGCTTTTTCTTATATTTTCCTTTTTAAACTTTTGGGATACCTCATTTTTTATATAATAATCACAGTTATGGATGTACCTGCTTTACCTCTATACTGTCTTTTTTCAATTAAAGCTGCTTAGTTTTTCCTCTTCTCTTGTTAGGAGAAATAACGAGTGTTCTGGTATGAATTCACTTAAGGCAACAGTTTGGCGTTTGGGCCGAAATTGAGCTTAAGGTTTCTAAATCTCTTAAATCCTTCAGACTGATACTTACTCCTCATCCCCAGATAAGAACAGAAGATAGGGTATCATAGGGATTTGCTCAGTTGCTACTTTCTTAAGACTTCCGTTACCGAAGCAGAGTTGGATTATCAGGTGAAGAAACACAATTCTTGAGTGCAGACAATGCACAAGAGTGGTAGATTCAGCTGTAGAAGCCATACATGTGGCAGAAGCTGAACTTTCTATATGTAAACAGCTTCTGTTTCCTTCTGTAGTTTTTGGGCAGGCCAGATGGTGGTCACTTCTGAATAGAGGAAAAGTAAAAACTTGACAAGCATGCAGCCTAAGTTTCAAATTTTCTACTTTTCAACATGGGAAGGACGAAAGGGTTACCCATGTAGCCCTCTCCCTTTTTGTCATGTGTGCTTAAATTATGCATTCATTGTTTTATTCTGCTTTTGTGTAATTTCATTTTCAAAGCCAACAGAAACTCTTTTGTGTTCTTTTCTGTGCTTTCACTGTGCTCATAACTTTTTCAGTTATAATTCCACCAGCAACTTTCACTCATTTGTAATTAATCTTTTTGATCTTCTTTTTACATTAAAGCAATAGAGCTCATAATGTTTCATGTTAGACAGGCCTACTAGGTTTCTGTCATTCACACATTACTCTCCTGAAAACAAATGGTATGTTTTGCCCACTATAGAATTACCTAGTTACTTTAAAGTAAGCTCTAGTTACAGTAAATATGAGTTGCCTAATTCTGTGAGGAAAAGGCTATATCCCATGCTGAGAAGTCTTCAGTTAATGGGCTTCAGCGTACAGGACTTCCCTGTCCATCCCTGCTCTTGCCTTGCTGGTCCTTCCCTCCCTGAAACAGCCAGGAGTTATACTGCATAGGAGAAATGCAGTTAACCAAATTTGACATTTTTTTTGGTGCTGACAGTGATGTATGTTCACTTGCCTTGCAAATCCTCATTAAGATGCAGTTGATCCTGTTACTGAAGCCATCTGCCAATATCAAGCAGGTGAATAATACACAAATCTGCTGTTAGTAAAAGAATTTCAATATCTCTGAGGGATTTTTCTTTTATTTATTTTCTTTTAAAGGAATGATGGGTTCAGCAAAGAAATTTCTCCCTCCTCCTCCCTGGATGGTCTGTCATGGCCATGCCTGTGGAACTATGCTGGTCTTGTGATCCCTCAAAGTGGAAATGACTTTTTTCTCTTCTCACAGACAAGTTCAGGAAGGTATCTGCTTGCTAGAAAACATTTTTCCCTCCTTATGTAGTCAGGAGTTTGATGTCTCTTATATGAGTTTAGTGAGGAGAGAATCCCACATGGTCATGTCTAAGTACTGCCTGTGGTTACAGGTTTCTGCAGACTGCTGTACAACTGTCAGTAGAAGACAAAAAGATAATTCACTTTCATCTCGAGAACAAAGCTGAACAGAGGAGCTTTTTAAACTTTTTTAATTCATGAAACATTTATCTTAGAGTCAAGTTATATTATGCTGGCAAGAATATAATCTGTCAGCATTTCTTACTATAAACTCCTACTTTTTTTAGGAGAGCCTTAGAGTTTCCCTTTGAACAGATTTAGCATACAAGGTCTTGGCCTAGAAACATACTTTTCCTTCAAATTAAGGCAAATGAATATGACTGCGTGTTCAGTGCAGAAGACACTATATTCAGGTGAAAGTTCAGATACAGCAAAATGAGGTAATTCAGGAGAGTCCTAGAGGAAGGTTAATTTAGGTTTTGTCATGTACTTTCAATAGCAGGTGCTACTAACTCTGAAGTGAAAGGGAGGCTGGTCTGTGATAAAAAGCATGGTGTTTGGCTTAGCTGGCAGGCAGAGCTCTATTTCTGGTTTTTATTACCTAGCTTTAGAAAAACACTGTTTCTCAAGTTTTTCATCTTTTGCAGTACAAAAGTTGTTATATAAGTTCATAAATTTTTAAGAAATCCAAAATTCTCTTTCATTTCTTTAGGAAGATGTAGTGAATAAAGTTAAAAAAAATATCAAAAGCTGCCTGTGAAAAAGAGAGATCACTGTAACAGCAGAGAGCCCAACAGCAGATGTACTCAGGTTTAGTGTACATACCTGCCTCCCTGAATCCTTGTGTAATAAGGCATGCAAATGATGGTTGGAGGTTAATTTTACTGATTCATCTTAGTTGTTTAATCATGGAACTGTTGGAACAAGTCCAGCGGAGGCCACGAGGATGATCAGGGGACTGGAGCGCCTCCCGCATGAAGATAGGATGAGAAAGTTGGGACTGTTCAGCCTGGAGAAGAGAAGGCTGCGTGGAGACCTCATAGCAGCCTTC
>JASSUY010038470.1:0-13718 GCA_032466535.1 Forpus xanthops | reverse complement strand
CTTACAGTAAAGAACTTCTTCCTCAGATCCAATCTAAACTTTCCCTGTTTAAGTTTGAACCTGTTACCCCTTGTCCTATCTCTGCAATCCCTCATGAAGAGTCCCTCCCCACCATCCTTGCAGGCCCCCTTCAGATACTGGAAGGTGGCAATGAGGTCTCCACGCAGCCTTCTCTTCTCCAGGCTGAACAGCCCCAACTCCCTCCTCCTATCTCCATACAGGAGGTGCTCCAGTCCCTGATCATCCTCGTGGCCCTCCTCTGGACTTGTTTTTCCAACATTTTTTTTCCATGCTGAAACACGTATTTTCACAAAACAGGTTCCTGTTCCTATGCAAAGCATAGGAATGAGCTGAGAGTTCAGTGGTGTTCGTGCTCTCGCCCTTCACTCTGGTTTGCTTTGTTTCAGGTTGAACATTGCATTTTGCTCTCCTACAGTCCTGTGACTTCTTACCTATGCTTCATAAGGTCTTAGGGATACCTCCTGGTGGCTTCAGGACTTTGGTGGCCAGGTCTCTCAAGTTTTGTTGACTAATATTAAGTATAAAGGAGTTCTTGCTCTTTTCTAGAGATGACCCATTCCACCAAAACTCCTTTTCATGGAGGAAAAAAGACTCAAGTAATTTCCTACAACTTCTCATGGCCTATAGGAATGAATTAACCTTTTTATTCAGTTTTCCCCTCCTGTTACGTGAATGTTACAGAGATTTTCCTCTTAGAAGGTTGTGCTCATGCGTGTCTCATTAGTGCGCATTTGTTAGTAGGAGGCCGTTCTTTGATGCAAATCAGGTAGGTTAATAAGAATGTCAGTCTATAGTGTCAGAAGAGCAATTGCTCTTTAGGTCTTCTCTCAGGCACTGATGGAGTTCAGGTTCCAGCCCAGGCACTAACCTCCCTGCCAACCTTCCTAAGAAAACCTCATTGCTGCTGGAAGAGCTGTGCTCTGAGTGACCCATAGCACAGGCCTGAATTTCATGGGGTGTATTAAGTCTTAGCTTTTGGCTTTATGTCCAGGTTTGTTATTCTTTACAATGTTCTGTTTTGTTAATCTCTATAAGCTGAGGATAACCTTTCTGCCAAAGTGTTTGCATATGTTAGGGCATGTAGGATTTAATTTATTTGGAAAATGGACTGTTAGAACTGATATTTGTACATGGATGCCAAAGTTTATTGCTTGTGATTTTATCTTCTTAAGGATATAAATCCTACGCAGAAGGTCAGAATATGGCATGTGCAGCTTGGAGGGAAGGGTGCCTGTGCTTTTGTGTAGGTGCTTCAAACAAAAGAAGCAATTAAAGCTAACAAGTAATAATAATCAGAAAGAGGTATTGGCACAGAACTGCAGGAGAGAAAGTAGAGCACAAATAAATATCTAGCAACGTCCATCAATGGACTATTAAACACTACCAGGCATAAGAACATTTAAAGCTCTTTCCAGCTGTCAGTTCAGCTCCTGCCTAATTTTTAGCATGTGAGTAATCCCATCAGGGTAGGCATGGTCTTAAGCCTTGATAGGACCCCCAGGTCATTGTATGGCTGTCTATTCAAGGTGGCAGAATGCTGTTTCAAGAAGAGCGTGCTTACGTGGGAGTTAAGGAATCCTGAGTTGGTGACAGCCTGACTGCCAGGCTGCTTCTGACTTGGGCTTTTTTCAAGTACTCTTATTATTCCCTTCATCACAGAAAAGCCCCAACCAAGCTTGATGTTCTCAGCTGCCACGTTTATTAATCCGTGCGCTTACAAATCAGTCTGGCAACTCGAGACGTGCAGAATCACAGGGGATGAAGAATTTCTCTCCTTCCATTCCCAACGATTGCCATCCCCGGGTTTATTTCAATGGAAGCATTTTTTCCTTCTCCCTTTGCCCATGTGTTTTTGTTCAAGGATCTGATAATTACATGCTTGGAGGCAATGGCTTTTCAAAAGCATCTTTCCCAGCAATTTTCAACTGGAGATGTGGATAAAAATACCTCGCTAGTTTTTTCCTCCGAAGTGTCTGCACTAATGTGCAATTATGAGCAATGCCTTCATTCAATTCATCCTGGAAGTATTTGCTTCGCAGGGACATTCGTTTCCTAGCTGCTGTAGATGCCAGCGTAGTTGGCAGCTGCAGGTGGGGAGGAGGGAGAAAGAAAAAGCCCAGAAATGAAAATTGCTGTGAAATAAATTGGTCCCAACACCTGGAAACCATGAAAGGATGGACTCTCATACTCTCCTGTTAAATCATTGTTAAACTGCTTTGCATGTCAGTCCCAAAATGGTCTTGTAAATTATTTAGTATAGTGAGATATGACGAGATGATTTCGCTTAATCATGCCTCGCAGCTGATCTGTTTCTTACTGTGCAGGTTCATGAAATCACGTTAGAGAGGTGGAAGGAGTTGTGGGTTTCTTCCCAGCAGTACTCTGGCTTCCAGTCTCAATGTATAATTAATACTCGTGTGGTATATCTTAATGAAGCTGTAAGTTAGGAGCTGGCTCAGGTTTGGGCAGAGCAGTGTTGGTGAGAAGGTCTGTGGAGCAGTTATAAAGAGAATAAATATGCTTTTGTCCTGGGAGGCAGGAAGTTGTGCTTGGGAGAGCAAGATCAGGCTCCCTGCTGCCTTGGTGTATGGATGAAAATGGGATTTGCTGCATCCTTCTCTTTCCCAAAAGAGGGAGGTGGATCCCTGATGGGGTGTCTGCTGCTGGTTTGGATGTTGTATGCCAAGTTATTTACAGCTATTAAGGTAACTGACTTACTTGATGTACTGCAGATGACTCTTCTCTACCAGCTTCTGCTCCATCCTTTGAGCCCTCTGGATGCTTGGGGAGCCTGCAGGTTCAGCACACCCATCCACCGCCCTACAGGAGCTTTCACTATAGTGAGAGTGGGATGGCACAGCTCCAGTCAGCTTCTTGCCCAGCCAAATAGCTGAGCTAATTCATGGATCCGCTTCTCTGTCTTTGAGCAACCATATGCGTGATAAAGGTCTGAGTCAAGCCTCTAGCAGGCCCCTACTTTTGCACCACCAGCCTCGGTGGAGTTGTCCCAGCAATGAACCCCCTTCTCTATGAGGTCTCAGTGGAGATCCCCTGCTTTCCTGCTGTCAGCACAACAGCTGATCGTATGCATTCCTTACTGCAGTGAATGGTGCAGCCTGAAATGTGGGGGACATGGCCTGCTCCTGCCCTGGTGATTGGTAAAGGGTAATTCCTTTGTGGAATGCAGCGCTGTTTGGGTAGGGTTAAACTTTCGGCATAAGGTGAACGTAAATGTTTTGCTAAAGGTTCTTTTTTTCTTTTCAATAATGTAATGCGTTTCCCCTGTAACCTACTGTGTAAAGAGATCATGTTCCTTCCTGACTTGAAACGTTGTGCTCTGTTGCTCATGCTGCAAGAGTGCCTGGAACCTACAGCCCAACAGCCCCCAGGCATAGGGGAGGACAGCACATGATGTCTCCAGGCAGGCTCTCTGCAGTTTCATTCTCAGCTGACTTCCCTGCAGCGTACAACAAAGCCATCAAGTGTGTGTGTATGAGGAAATCAGTGGGAAGATGCTCAGGTACATATGGATCTGGATCTGTTGGGGTGGTGGCGAGTATCACCCAGCTCCAGAGGGTTGCTGTGATTTGTGAAGCTGAGCAAGAGGCTCAAGACAACAGAGAAATTTGTTATTAATAATAACTTAGAATCACTGTAGCTCTCCTTTTCCCTTGTGTCAGTTACCCCTATCTACCCCCTCAACTGAGTTCCCCCCATCGCTTAAAGGGGGAATAAGCATTCACCTTGCAGGAACTGGGAAATAAAACGTTCTGGAGGCCGCTGTGCAAGCAAGCGAGCGGAACTCCTTTCTCTCCTCTCTAAAAGTCCCTTTATCATTCAGCAGCCGACTCGAGCAGTACCGTGAGCTATAATAGGCAATTGGCTCCTAGCAGATTTATGTGACACTGGATTTTATAAGCAAACAATCATATGTGTTTAGTCATTAAATGGGTCTGCTGTATCTAACATTGACGGAGCTGCTCCCTTCTCTCCTGTCTCCCTGTGCACACACTCAGCTCTCTTGCACCAGTATAGACCCACAGACATTCGTACTTGTGCAGAACTGATGGATATGCATTACTTGGTAACTGCTTTTGGTTCTGGCAGGCAGTGGCAAGAGGTAAGTACTTGGCAGTATCTGCTCTTGGAGGCTTCCAGACTGCCAGCTAGAGATTAGCATGGTGGGAATGGGAGATGCTTCGTGCAAGGGAGTATCTCCCCCATACCCTGAGGACCTTGGTGTGGTGAAGGGCTGGGCAGGAGCCTGCACAGCACCTTGCTGAGTCTGTGCATCCAGTGATGGCATCATTCCCCAGATGGTCCAGAGGTTTGGGAAGTAGTCAGTTTTCAGTGTTCATAGTTAATTTTAGGTGCACCTGCATACACTGCTCTCTTCCTTACATCTATTACACACTTCACAGAACCTGCTGGTTTTAATTTTTATTAGCACAGTGCCTTGTTGAATCAAAATTAAGAGGGTATTTGGGAAGCCTAATGTGAAGTATTGCAGTTAATGGTCTGTGTTCCTGAGTGGAGAAGGGCTATCACATGAATCTCCTCTCTTCCCAAGACTCTGCAGTCTTTAGCTACATGAGTTTTCCCCAAGTTCATTGTTACTTCCTACCCTCTCTAAGCTGTAAAACTCTCAGCTGCATCTTTCCAGGTGTGTGTTGCATCTTTTTGGGACAGATGCCCTTATTCAACCATTCCCTTCTTCAAAAGTGGAACAAATATTAGCTTAGAATGATGCAAATGACTTTTTCCCAGTCCTGGCCATGAGTCTGCCATGAGCCAGTCCCTCTGGCTCTTTGTGGTGCTCAGGAGAGCTCAGGCTCTCGCTCAGTCAAATTGCAAGTGCTGTTGTAAGCAGTGTCCCTGTTCCCCAGCCTGTTGCTTCTGTGGCTGGCACTCTGCTCCCAGCTAATCCTTTGACATATGAAAAAGTCCAAAGGGAAAATTAACCCACAGAATGGTGGGGCTGGAACCCTGCACAGGGCAGGGTTTACATTGAAAATCCCAAGGTGTTTGCTCACTGGTACTCCCAAGAGCAAGCATCTCTTGAGAGCCTTTCAGTGGGTGGCAGAGCCCGGCTTGCAGCAATTTGTTCTGGTTTTCACCAGGAGCTTCCATGCAATGTGAAACAACTGGAAACCAGTACAATGGGTTATGTGAAGGCAGCTACATCGAGCAGCTGGAGTGCATTAATAACTCTGCTGGAGTGGGTCTTACCCATCTTTCATACTAACCAGATGTGTGCTTTCATTGCAGTGATGCTGTGCTGATCTTTAGGGACCAGCCTCTTTGGAGGATGGGATGTCGGCAAAGCACGCAGCCAAGGCAAGGCCTGATGGGAAGCAAGAAGTAGGGCAAAACCAAGAGCAGGACTTGTTGAAAGCAAGATCTAATGGGCAATTCAGGCAAGTTTTTAGCAGCTGGTTTGATGGGGTCAGACTGCATCTGTTCCAACATCAAATAACTTTGAGCTTTGAAACTTTCTTATTTCATCTTGTTGTCCTGCTAAATCTGATATTCCCCGGCTCTTTGATTCCTCTCCTCCCTCTCTCCTTCCACTTTAAGCGAGGCATTTGCTTAAACTTTCTTTAGTCTCTTAACTGTAAGCTTATTCCATCTCTCACACAGCTCTTGTGAATCCTCCGGACACAGCCAGGAGTAAAAGCAGCCCAGCCATATACACAGGCCATTGCATAAGAGATGGTTTGTGTGTCAGTCCAAAATCTACATCAGTTTAGATCAGTCATGAAGTGGGAACGTCTGTATGTATTCATAGGGTATGGCTTTTACCATGAATGAATAATCCAACTCCTACGATTTGGTATTTACTTTTTTTTGAGGCATTGCTACTTAGCTGAGCACTGAGCGGAGAATCACATTTATGGGAATTAAGTCTTAGCATGGTTTAGTGGAGCTTCATGGATAAGCTGGAAACAAGTCTAAATGGGGCGCTGGAAATCTTTCTTCTAAAGTAGTTAATGCTGTCTGCAACTTCTTCCTTATTTCTGAACTCCCACTGGTTTTAAAGCACTTTGCATCCGAATGCAGTGCAAATCCAGGATAAAGCACCTCATTTGCAACCTACTTCGCTGAATGTATTCTCATGTGATGATCTTTTCCAGCAGTACCCGCTGTCTTTGCAGTCCTCCTGAAAGGGCTTCAGCCTTGCAGGCTGCATTGTGGACTGGAGGCTCCAGCTGGGGGATTGTCCCATTGCAACATCCCATGCGAGGTGCCTTAGTGCACTGGCCCATGGGATGATGGAAGAAGATGTTGGCGATATAGTCCCCTCCTTGCTTCAAAGCAAGCTGTGTCTGCTTTCTGCTGGGTCAGGCTGGTTTATTCTCTGTGCAATCAATGAAGCCTCCAAGCCTTGTATGTGTTCAGCTGCATGCTGCAGTTAACCAGGGTTGGCCTGGACAGCTCTGGATTTCCATAGCCTCTGTTAAAGCCATAGTCTGGTCGAGATGATCAGATCAGTGCAATAGCAAATGAAGTCATAGACAACTCTGATATCTGCTTTCCATAGCTTGACATTTTTATGCTGGTGCTGATGGCATCCTTTCGGCTTTGTATAAATCTGTTTCCTTGCTTCACCCCTTGATCCCTGGCTCTTGCTTTTATTAAATGTTACTGTGCTGAAGAGCACCTCTTCTGTTGCCTGATTTGCCTGGGGTCTTTTTTTTTGTTTCATTGGTTGTGTTTTCTTGTGGTTTGCATGGATTTTCTTATTGCTGCTGGCACGGAGATTGATTGACACCTCGCAGGAACCTGCATAAATCTCAGCCACCTCTTGAACCGCCACAGCAAATGTCCCAGCTTCGATTCCACATTTCATTTTCTGTGCCATTTTCCTGAGCAAGATCAGGCTTGTAATTGGAAGCAGAGAGAGGGTGCTAGCCTGGACAAGTGGCAGGGTGACCTTTCTTGCAGCAGCTCCCTTTGCCCACCCTTTGGTAAGCCTTGCTGGTGCAGGGGTTGCCCATGCCAAACTGATGTTGCTCAGCAGGGAAGCAGAATGTGATAAGAGATAAGAAGGGGTTTTCCCCAACTTCTCATCCAAGGACTTATACTTTCTAGAAGGTTTCTTTAAGATCGGGTTACCATAGTTGCTTTCCGCATTGTATGCTATAAGTTTAGCACAGATGCTTGAGTTTTATGTATGCTCTTGGGAGCCCATAATTTACTCCTGTAACATGGGGTCTCATAGAGGTGCTATGGGAGTAAACCAGAAAAAAAGGCATTGTAAGTGCAGAGTACCTCTTCAGAAAGGATTGCCGGGCTGAACTCTAGCATGGTGTCTGGTTGCCATCTCATCTTTCCTCTCTGCCGAATGCAGTGGGTTTTCCTCTGCCCTATCTGCTGCATGCCACAAGAGATTTGCTCCTGGCAATTTCCCTGCTGAGCTGGGAGAAGCACCCTGTAACACAACATTGAGGAGGTTCATTTGGTGTAAAGAGAAGACATGCATGTGTTCCAGCATCCTTCCTAAATTCTGGCCCTCTAGCTCTCCATGGAAGAGTTATGCGCTCTCCTGCCATGCTCCTGCACCAGATCAGATTGCCTTCTCTCCTTCCCTTCAGTACAGCACTATCTTGTGCTGCTTAAACACCTGCCCTCCCATGGAAGGTAACAGCTTCTTGATTTGACAGTTCTTCTGTAAGATCTTGGACGATGGAGGACAACAGATACCACTTTTAAAGAAAAGATAAATCATAGGGATCAAATGAGAGCTTGTAAAAGGGAAAAGAAGTCAAAGGATTTACTATCACTGCAGCAAATTGATCTCCATTTCAAATAGTGAAAGTCCTGACTTCTGCCTGTTCTGTTGTCCCCATGCTATTGATTTGTGTGCATATTCACACCCAGGCTATCCATGAGGGTGCTCAGTTCTTGGTACTCCTGTCTCGATTATCTCCTCCCTGGACCTCTGTGCCAAGCTCAAGACAGAAAAAAAACCAAAGCCAAGGCAAAATAGTTTGTGATATGGACATTGATAAATCCTTTTTTGCTTTATCTGTTGATAGGTCAAAAATAAAAGCTTACTAATTTCCGGGGTTTTAAGCGAGCAGGTAATAGTGGCTGCTGTGTTTAGGTGGCACCCGTGATTTGGGTGCTAAAGTCTAATAAACTGACAGTGTTTGATTTCATTTGATTGAAAAGCCACAATAGAGCCGTCTTTCTTATTTGATCTCATTCCACAGCCACTTAGCACAGCACTTGGTGCTTGGAAGAAGGGAAGCCCCAGGGTCTGGATTCAGCAGGCTGCGTTCTTTATCCACCTCCATAGTCAAGGAAAAGTTTGGAAGCCTCTGTGAAGTTAATAGCCGGGATTCCCTTGCCAGCTAGGATTTACTGCTGCCTGCTGCATGGATTAGTGACGAAGAGAGGCACTCTTCCCTGGGAATGCTGTTAGATTTATTGGCTGTTTCTCACCATATTCCTATTGCTCACTTTCAGGAATGAACAGTCTGAGGATGTATCTTGTTCTGCTTTAACTTTTACTCTCAAAAGATACTTTCTTCATATAATGCAGTACGTCAGCAATGTGTCATCTTTCCAGTTTATTGTTGGGCTCTCCTCAGTACAGTCTATGCTGCTTAATAAGAGCAATTGCCAGATTGACTGGAAAATGTAACTTTAATAACATAATTTCAGGCACTATAGTCACTGAGAAATAATAATCTCATTGAGTTGGTTTCTACAATCTTCTTCTCCCTCATGCACAGAATTACCACATACAATGCACGTGTGTGCGTGCAAAAGTGACCTGCAAAGGGGGTGAGAAGCTTCATAGTTGATCCTGCCACCAGGTTCTTCATAAATACAGCGTGAGGAAGCTGTCTGAAAATGCTTGGGCAGGTGGGAGAGGTTGCAGGAAGAGAACGCTCTCTCCCTTTATCTCTTTGTTTTTTAATGTTATAAATTCAAATCCTGCTTAAGCACTGGAGAGAGCTCACTGAGTAAAAAGGGACCGTTTTGGTACCGCCTTTTTTTGGAGGATGCTTTGGAAGAGGTAAATAAAAGTGAAGGTGTTTGGACAGAGCTGTTTGTGCTGAAGACAGAGCCTATGTTATGCTTCAAGAAACTCTTATTAAACTTCACTTAATGTACAAAAGAGTATCCTTGCTAGAATGGGGGAAGAGTTGTCCCTAATACTTTTAAATTAAAGGAAGAAATCACAGCCTGCTTCAGGAGAATAATGTATGCTCCTCTGCGAGCAGAAGAGCAAAAGAGCATTTATCTCCTGCAGTTTTGCATCCCGTATCCCTTGTTCTTTTCTCTACCATGCAGAAGAGAATAAGCTGTGAAGTTGGTCTAGAACTGGTTTGCACAGCAGCTCTCTGTTTTTCCAGGTGCAATAATTTGGGTCTTTTCTACTCTCAGCTCAATTTTAATGGAAGTTAGAGGACTATTACCCTCTTTCAGGCTGTTCACTCCCTCTCCGTGTTGATGGATGTTGACCACTGGGTTCCAGAGGTGCTAGAGGACAGTAGATGGATACACAGCTTGGAATGTTAATTTTCCCAAAAACCTGAGCTATTGTTTAATACAAAGTTGTGGTCACTTTTTCAACTGGTTTTTCTTCCATCTCTCAGTACAGCTCGAGTGGAAATGAACTGCTCCCAGGTCCTCTATTGCATGCTCCCTCAGATGTGCTGATTAGATAAGTAAAGTTACTCTGCACAGCCTTCCAAAGCAATAATGGGTGACAGACAAAGCACTGGAGAATGTCTCTGGTACATAGAAGATGTGGCTGCAATAGCAGGTTCAACTGCAGAGTCTTAAACTGTGTCTTTTTCATTTCTACCCCTTTTATGTTTTGGTTTTGATGGAGCACCGTGTATATAAGGAAAGCATGAGGAGTACCAGATTTTGGCATTGAGCTGCGTCCAGCATTCATTCTTATCAGATGAGACTTGGATCAGTCCTTGGGAGGTGTTTAATATCCTGTGAAGGTTGATGTTAGTTGAATCTTTCCAGAGCCTGGCTTCTCAGCATAGCTGACTTAAATGGGCTTTGTGTGCGCAGACAGGTACAGAAAATAGACCATCTACTTGGTTACTGAATGCTGAAACTCTTTTCACTGCTCCATGGGAAGCAGGAGCCTTCTTCCATCACTGTTGTGTACCTGCTGATGGCTTGCCAAGAGGGGAGAAATGCACTCTGACATCCCTTGGAAGCTGGCCTGCTGATAACAGGGGCCTGGTCTACTTCGTATCTTGGTGTCATAAAGGCCGCTGCTATGCAAATAACTGTCCACATCATTTCAGTTGAAAATGGTTGCTTAAAATGAATTGTTCCTTTAAAAGTAATTTTGGTTTCTTATTAAAAAGAAACAAAATAGAAGAACAAAGCATGGAGTTTTCTATTGAACAATGGGCTATTGTATCTTTCAAGATCTGTTTCCTGTGAATAAAGCCAGCAGGTGGTTATGAAATTACACATGCCTTAAAAGGGTTGGTAGATAAATGAATGCAGGCTTTAGAAGAAAAGAAGGGGGGACATGAGGGTGTGGGGGGATGAATTCCATTCTGTGTATAGCAGGGAGAGGAAATTAAGAAGTACAACTTCCTCTTGGAATAACTTCAAAGTTCAGACACGTTCTCCCTGGCCAGGAGCAAACACTGCGCACATACATGGAGGAGGTGGCACAAAACCCAGGTTGGACGGGGCTTGGAGCATCCTGCTCTAATGAAAGGTGTGCCTGCCCATGGTAGGGGAACTGGAAGAGCTTTAGTGTGCCTTCCAAGCCAAACCCCTCTATGAGTCTATGATTTGTCCTCAGTGTAACTCATTAATATGTGCTCTGAAAGGTGTTGCCGGTGAAGGGAAATAAACAGGAGGGTTCTCTTCCAACAGTCAGCCTCTTCCGTTTGTCCCACTCATCTGTTGCTCTGTGTGTG
This sequence comes from Forpus xanthops, assembly GCA_032466535.1. Lineage (NCBI taxonomy): Eukaryota > Metazoa > Chordata > Aves > Psittaciformes > Psittacidae > Forpus > Forpus xanthops. The sequence continues at coordinate 2,778 of JASSUY010038470.1, read as the reverse complement.
TATGATATTAGGCAGGGGCTGCTGCCAAAAGAATGTGGTCTGTTCCAGTTTGAGCTCACTGGTTAAGGGGAAAAAATGAGGGAATCTGCCTGGTGCAAAGGAAGGGAGAAGCATGTCAAAGCCTTGCTAGGGTCTGAGTGTCTACTATGGGAGAGGTGCATTGAAGGTGTACCCTGTGTTGATGGAGATGAGGAGATCTGTGCTGGGCATTGGGCGTACTTCCAAACAGCCTGCCCCATCTCCTGGAGAATAAAAAGCCAGGACACACTGGGCCTTTTAAAGGCTGGGGGACTTTTTTGGCCTGAAATGAGCAAAACAGTGTCATGACAATGAAATTGTGATGCAGAATCCTACAGCAAAAAGTGACATTTTCCCCCTTGTTCTTAAGCACTTGCCAGGAGCATGGGCTGTCTTTCCTAAGTACTTTGTGTATCTGTTGCTGTACAGTTGGGCTATTTTTATGTAGGATAGCATCGTGCTCTAGCTCAGCTTTCACAGTGTTCTATGAAAAGCAGACTGGAGATCACTGGCAGATGTTTTTCATCCTTTTGTTTGGGTTCTGTTTGTTTCTTTAACTTCCCTTATAGAGATCTGGAGCGATGCATTTCTGGAGATGGGAGAAGGACTGAACACCTGCATTTGGCTTGATGAACTCCTCTACAAGTTTTCCAAGGGCCTAAGGAGCTTTGGATTTAGTTGAGCAGAGAAAAATTCAATCCATTTGCTGAGGAAGGTGCAAACAGATTCTTGCCTGAAGCTGAGGCATGGGAGGAGCCTTTGGGCCATGGTGGACTCCATAATTAAGTAGTGTCAGGAAACCATGCTGTCTGTAACAGTATTCGAAATGGGCTTTTAGTTCTCCTGTCCTCTTCGGATCTACTTGTCCCTTGCATTAAGGGCTGAGTTCTTTGAAGATGGGAGGCCACTGCTGTGCTGCCCTCATGCAGAGCTGACACAGCAATCTCCAACCTGCTGCAGAGGACCTACAATCTGCCCTTAGGGGGATGTGCTGGAGGTTTAGTTGTGTACAGCCTGCAATCGAACCGAAATCTACCACTCAATGTCAGCCTGGGAAGATGTTGGAAGCTTTATGTTACTGCTCTCTAATGATGGCAGAGTTCCTGGCCAGGTTGTGTGATTTAGGAGCACCAGTTTGAGATTAAGGATGGCTGTGCATGGATAGATGTCTTCTTTCCCTCCCTTCCTTCTAGTACTATGACAACATTTAAAAGACGATTAGGTGCCTAAAGATACAGATGGATGATTATATTCCAGTTCTGAAGTACGTATCTGCATCTTCAGGCACTTGGATGTCTTTGAAGTCACAGGCCTTGGAGGCTGTCCTCCAGGCAGCTGCACTTTGAATCATCTAGCTGCCTTGACCCGCTCTCATTTACCCTTGACTGGTCTTCGCCTCACTACAGATAAATGCCTCTGTTGACTTAGAGGAGTATCTGTCTCAAAACGGATCAAATCACACTTAGTTTTGGTCATTTCGGTTACTGCTTCCAGCCTCGTGCTTTTATTATGGCAAAAAACACCAGCTTGCCTTACCATGAACAGCTTTGGGTTCTTAATGCTGTTTTACTATTCGTTTCTCTAAACAAGGACTGCAATTACCCTGTAGCAAAAGAACTGTCTCCAACTGTCTTTTTTTCCATTAAACAAATGGGAGGTTTTACCTCTTGGTCTTCCCATAAGATTAATGCACTTTCTTTGCAGGAACTGTCTTAAAGCGATCCAGGACTCTGAACAACTTGCAGACAGCAAGTCTAATTGTCACAGAATCTTATTTAGCCAATGCTGGTTTTCATTAAAAGGTGATCTCTGTTAATAACATAGACTAATAACTCTTCCAAATGAAAGCACCCTTCATTTTTCCCACACAGGCAGGGATAATGAGCACTAAATCAGTGCTCTTTCTGAGGAAGCTTTTTTTTCCATTCTAACAGAGGTTGGATTGAGACCTAACCAGTGCCAGGAAATCCTGGTGTCTGTGCTCCCAAGCCACTGGCAGTTAACTAAGTCATGGTGGTAATGAGATTGGTTTTGCTGCTGGTTGCTGCAGAGAGAGAATTTGACCCAGGAGATCTCCATTGGCTCTGTGGAAATAGGGGGTTTGATGGGGTGTCTCAGAAAGGCAGCAAATCAAGCCTGGAGAGGTTGAGAGGATAAAAACAGGGAGGGAAATTCAACCTTACTGTTAGACATAAGAGCATCCACATCAGAGACAGCCATGAGAAATCAGGAAGCCAAGTTCTGCTGCTTGTGGAGCAACTTGTCTCTCCTATCAATGTCTCAGTTCTCAGTCTTAATCCAAAAAAGACAACAGAACACAGCCCAAGGCAAAAGCTGCTATCAGGAGCTACCCTGGGGCATGGCAGAGAGAGAGGATGTTGCACCGATCCATGCTCCCTGTTAACTGGCTTTATTCTCTTCCTTTTTGGATGGCAGTTATTTTTCCTCTTCTTTTTTGACTTCAAGGACAACATATTGGTATTCCCTGGCTGGAGGTGCTAGGGACTAGAGATCCTCCTTAGAGCTGCCACGGATGGTGTGTTAGCAGGGTGGGGTATTGGAGATTGCTCTCAAATTCCCTTCTTCCTGCCCCGGTACATCTGCTGAAGCAGGGAGATATTTTTTCTGCTTCTTCATCTGTTTCAGTTTGTTTCTGAGGGAATGAGATGGGACTCTCTCTTCTTTTTTTGTCAATGGGGTGAGATGTTGGGGTTAAACAGGGGAAGTTTAGATTGGATATGAGGAAGAAGTTCTTTACTG